>PISX010036217.1:0-12179 GCA_004024625.1 Mellivora capensis | reverse complement strand
GGAACTCATTGAGAGCCTTGTGAACATCATCCCTGGTGGCTTTCAGTTCTGCCCTAAAATTGTGAACATCATCCCTGGTAGCTCTCAGTTCTGCCCTAATCAATTCCATTTGGTCGTCCATGGTTTTCTCCAACCTCGCTATTGCCTGGATAATTGTTAGCCTGAAATCCCTTTCCAACATAATGTCTATGTCGGTAGCAATTAACTCTGTTGCAGAGGGCCCATCCTCTGAATTTTTCTTCTGTTGGGCCTTCCTTCTAGTCATTTTGGTGAGAGTTGGCTGAATGGTTGTAGCTGAATGTATCGACCTTGGTGCAGTGAAGGTGCACCCTGGAATGCTTCTGAGCAATCAAGAGTCCCCACCCAAATGAAAGAAAAAAAGAGAGAAAGCAGAAAAAGAGAGAAAGAGAGAGAGAGAGAGGAAAAAGAAAGAAGGATAAAAGAGAAGTCTCAGCCCAAATGGGCCCCAAGGTAAGGTTTGTGGAGTATACAAAGAAATACAGACAAACAAAAAAGACTGCCCACTGGCGTCTTCTGCCCCCGTAGAGATCCTGACATCCCACTGGCGTCTTCTGCCCCCGTAGAGATCCTGAGGAGTAGAATTTTGATCTCAGGCTGATTTCATGAATGATAGGAGTTCCTTGGTAGGTAATGAGCTCACTTTAGAGGACAGGTTGAACCAGAGCATCCTCCTAGTTCCCCGCCATCTTGTCTCCTCCTCATAATATACTCTTAAAATTGTTTGTATTTCTGTGCTGTTAGTTGTTATTGCTCCTCCTTCATTTGCAATTTTGTTTAGTTGAGTTCTCTCTCTCTCTCTCTCTCTCTCTCTTTTTGTTGTTGTTGATGAGTCTGGCTAGAGAGGTTTATCAATTTTGTTGATCTTTTCAAATAATGAGCTCCTGATTTCACTGATCTGTTTTATTGGTTTTCACTTTCTATATCATTTATTTCTGCTCTAATATTTATTATTAATTTTCCTTCTTTCTGCTGGGTTTGAGTTTTGTTTGTTCTTTTTCTAGATCCTTTATGTTTAAGTTTAGGTTTTTTTTTTTTTTTCTAATTTATTTATTTGTCAGAGAGAGAGGGAGAGAGAGAGGGAGAGAGAGTGAGCAAGCACAGGCACAGAGTGGCAGGCAGAGGCCTGCCTGAGGGAGGGAGGGAGAAGCAGAGGGAGAAGCAGGCTCTCTGCTGAGCAAGGAGCCCAATGTGGGACTCGATCCCAGGACGCTGGGATCATGACCTGAGCCGGAGGCAGCCGCTTAACCTAAGTTTAGGTTGTTTGTTTGAGATTGTTCTTGCTTCTTGAGGTAGACTTGTGTTGCTATAAAGTTCCCTCTTAGACTGCTTTTGCTGTATCTTGAAGATTTTGGACTGCTCTATTTCCATTTACATTGTTTCCATATAATTTTTTTACTTCTTCTTTGATTTCTTGGTTGACCCATTCACTGTTTAATAGCATGTTACATAACCAGCATGTATTTGTGCTCTTGCCGGATTTTTTTCTTATGATTGCTTTCATTTTCATAGCATTATGGTCAGAAAAGATGCATGGTATGAGTTTAATCTTATGAGTTTGTTGAGACTTGTTTCGTGGCCTAATATGTCATCTGTTTTGGAGAACGTTCCATGAACACTTGAAAAGAATCTATATTCTGCTGTTTTAGAATAGAATGTTCCGAATATATCTATTAACTCCATCTGGTCCAGTGTATCATTCAAAGCCACTCTTTCCTTGTTGATTTTCTGTCTGGATGATCTATCCATTGATATAAGTGGAGTGTTAAAGTCCCCTACTATTACTGTGTTACCATAGATTAGTTTCTTTCTGTTTATTATTAGCTGTTGTATGTATTTGGGTGCTTCTATGTTGGGTGCATATATATTTACAATTGTTATATCTTCTTGTTGGATTGTGCCCTTTATTTTGCCTTTTATCTCTTGTTACAGTATTAATTTTAAAGTATCTATTGTCCCATGTAAGTATTGGTATCCTGACTTTCTTTTGATATCCATTTGCATAATAGATGTTTTTCCATCTCCTCACTTTCAATGTTCAGGTTCCTTTTGGTCCAAAATGAGTGTCTTGTAGGCAGCATATAGATGGGTCTTCTATTTTTATCCACTCTGTCACTCTATATATTTTAATTGGAGCATTTAGTCCATTTACATTGAAATTAATTTTTGATAGGTATGTATCAATTGCCATTTTGTTGCTTGTTTTTTGTGTTTTTTTTTTTTGTAATTTCCCTCTGATCCTTTCTTTTTTTGCTCTTTCATGGCTTTTTGGCTTTCTTTAGTGATATACTTGGATTCCTTTCTTTTTATTCTTTGAATATCTATTACTGGTTTTTGATTTGTGGTTATAATCAAGTTAGTACATAACATCTTGTACATATAGCAGACTATATTAGGTTGATGGTTGCTTAAGTTTGAACTCATTCTTTACTCCTCCCACCTTCCCTACTTTTTAGGTATATGGTATCATATTTTACATTCTTTTATTTTGTGAATCCCTTGACTGATTTTATTAGTTTTTGCTTTCAGCATTTTATGCTCTCAATTATGGTCCATTCAGAGTCCCCATTATTATTTCTTGTAGGGCTGCTTTAGTGGCAGTGAATTCCCTTAGCTATTGTTTGTCTGTGAAACATTTTATTTCTCTTTCTATTTTTAATGATGGCCTTGGAGGGTAGAGTATACTTGGCTATAGATTTTTCCCTTTCAGCACTTTAAATATATCATGCCACTCCCTCTGGCTTGCAGTGTTTCTGTTGAAAAATCAGCTTAGCTTTATGGGATTTCCCTTGTATTTTACTGTATTCTTTGCTGCTTCTAAAATTCTTTCTTATCACTACTTTTTATAATTTTAATGGCTTTGTTTCTTGGTGTGGACCTCTTTGGGTTGATTTTGTTGAATGATCTCTGTTCCTCCTGGATCTGGATATGTGTTTCCTTCTTCAGATTCAGAAAGTTTTCAGCCATTATTTCTTTAAATAAGTTTTCTGCACTTCTCTCTCTCTCTTCTTTTTCTGGAATCCCTGTAATGTCATGTTATTACACTTGATGGAGTCACTGAGTTCCCTAAGTCTATTCTCATTTTTCATATTTTTTTTCTTTTATTTGCTCAACTTGATTACTTTCTAATACTTTCTTCTCCATGTTGCTAATTCATTCATCTGCTTTCTCTAGCCTGCTCTTTATTCCATCTGGTGTTTTTATAATTTTATTTATTGTGTTCTTCATATGTGATTGCTTCTTTTTTTTCTCTTTGTTAGTGGTTTTCCAGATGTCCTCCATTCTTGTCTCAAGTCCAGTAATAGCTTTATAATCAATACTTTAAATTCTCTGTCAGGGATATTACTTATCTCCATTTTGATTAGGTCTGTTGCTGTAATTTTGTCCAGTTCTTTCATTTGGGCCATGTTCCTCTGTTTTATCATTTTATCTAACACTCTTTGTGTTTGTGTATTAGGAAAGTCAACCAGGTATCCTGCTCTTGAAAGTAGTATATGGGGCTTGCAGTTTTAACAATGTGTTGGTCCTCTTTTACAGGTGATGAATAGCCAATGCAGTGACCTGCCAGCTTGGGTCACTCTGTAAAGGGTGCAAGGGTAGGGTTGTGGTACTGCAAGCTGTGCACACTGTTTCTCTTCCACAGGGAATGCACTGTCACTGTGGAGATCTGGCCAGCTGGGCTTCTCAGTGAAGATTGTGTGTACACTCAGGGGATGTAGTTTCTTATGGACAGAGACTGTTATATCCCAAGGGTAAAAGATCTAGCATATGGTGTGACATAAATGAATGGTCAGAGTTACTGTCATAGGCAATAAGCTGTCAAAGTAGTGGCAAGTGGACCAAAAGTCAGAATATAAAGGCAACATTGTAGAATAGTAGAATTTTAGGGATGGGGTAGGTAGTTTAGAAGCTATGGTAGAGAAGATATAGACTTTGGAGTTCTAATCCTTGCTCTGCTACTTCCTTGGTTATGCATTATGGGGAAGTTATTAGACATTTTGAAGCTTCATTTTTTCTTACCTATAGAAAAGGGAAGTTTGTACCTGTTTCAGAATTGTAAGAATTAATGGAAGTATGTAATACACCTAGCACAGGGCCTGGCATATATAATCTTTGATACATATACTTTCTTCCTTGGAGATGTTGGAGTGTGTTTCCTTTATTATTAGTGAAGTTTTCCTGCAGCATTATAAACTACCATTTTTAGGATATATTTCAAAGTAAATGCTATTCTTAACTATAACTGATCATCCTCTAGTACCAAGAACACAGAGCCATTTGAGGCCTTCATATCCATCTATCAGGGAAGAATGAAGCTAAGGAAAATTAAAGATCTTATAGATCTAACAGCATATCGGACAAATATTCTGGGACCTCAAAGCCTTTCTGAGAATTACAAGGTTAAATGGTAATCAAATTATTTTTGGTGCATGAATATAACTGTCCATAGTGACAGTCATTGCTTTGTGGTTCTGACCACTTCCATCTATATAATCATCATTTTGGAACTTATTATTTCCAAAACACTGGGGTTAAGCAGTGTTAGATTAGTTGAGAGAATCCATTGAAAAAGTTAGAATGCCATATTGATATAAAAATGAATGTTACTTATTTTTTTCCTTTGTTCTCAATCACAGTTGGAACCTTCTTAAGAACCTTTATCAAATCATTAGTCTTATCTAGGAAGCTGTAAATTATATGAAATGATATGCTTCCATTTGTTATGTGTGTATGTGCATACAAATATTAAAGTATAACACAAGAAGAAAAAAAAGAATCATCATTTTGTTTCATTTCACAAACCATTCAGAAATGAATTTTATTTACCAGAGAACAGTACTCAAAGTATATTTAACTGAATCCATAAAAAAAGAATCCAGGAGAATAGCCTGGCATGGAATTTTGTTGGTTATTCACAAGACGACCATCTTTCTCCTTGCTCAGCCTGCTGCCTGCATTTGGGAGTTCCCAATTGGATTATACTTTTAAGTAAGTCAAGCTAGTGAAATATTTTTTAAAAATGTATAATTCATTTTACACAGAAATTTAAGCCAATCTGATTTCCTGGTCATATAAAACCTTAAAAGGGTCTTTCAAGGGCACAGGACCACAGAGTTTCTCCCTTTTCCTCACTGATTATCAGTTCTTTATACAGGAGCTCAGGTTTCCTTTCAAGTCAGTATGTTTGTGGTGACATTTATAAATGAGTCCAAGTTTTAAATGTTTTACTGAGCTCTCAGCAATATTTGTAATATTTGTAAAAAGTTGTGTCAGGAAACCAGCTTCAGGCATGAGAAAGAGTTTTAGATGATAGGTAGTATTTGACTAGAAATTAAGAAGCCAGAATTTGAATTCTACCTGCACTATTTACCAGCTGACTTACTTGATGTTTTTAGCCTCTTCATTTATAAAATGAGAATAAGAGATTCATTTTGCAAGATTGTTGTAGGACTAAAATGAAGTAATAGGAAACTAGGTGAATAGAAGAGCAAAGGGGTTTGGAGGCTGGAAGGGTGGATTTTAGGGCTTATTTCCTCTGTTAACTCTTGTTTGCCCTTAATTAAATCACTTCTTTCTGAGTTTCTTTTCTAGTCCCTTGCACATAAACAAAAATTAAAAAGATGTCACATAATCTCTTACTTCCCTTTTTTTTTTTCATTTCTTTTCAGCGTAACAGAATTAATAGATTTTGCATCACACCCAGTGCTCCATGCAATGGGTGTCCTCCATAATACCCATCACCTGGCTCACCCAACCGCCCACCCCCACCCCTTCAAAACCCTCAGGTTGTTTTTCAGAGTCCATAGTCTCTCATGGTTCATCTCCCCCTCAATTTCCCTCCACTCCCTTCTCCTCTCCATCTCCCCATGTCCTCCGTGTTATTTGTTATGCTCTGAAAATAAGTGAAACCACATGATAATTGACTCTCTCTGCTTGACTTATTTCACTCAGCATAATCTCTTCCAGTCCCGTCCATGTTGCTACAAAAGTTGGGTATTCATCCTTTCTGATGGAGGCATAATATTCCATAGTGTATATGGACCACATCTTCCTTATCCATTCATCTGTGGAAGGGCATCTTGGTTCTTTCCACAGTTCTCAAACTCAACACACAGAAAACAGATAATCATATCAAAAAATGGGCAGAAGATATGAACAGACACATCTCCAATGAAGACATACAAATGGCTATTAGACACATGAAAAAATGTTCATCATCACTAGCCATCAGGGGGATTCAAATTAAAACCACATTGAGATACCACTTCACACCAGTTAGAATGGCCACAATTAGCAAGACAGGAAACAACGTGTGTTGGAGAGGATATGGAGAAAGGGGAACCCTCTTACACTGTTGGTGGGAATGCAAGTTGGTGCAGCCACTCTGGAGAACAGTGTGGAGATTCCTCAAGAAGTTAAAAATAGAGCTTCCCTATGACCCTGCAATTGTGCTACTGGGTATTTACCCCAAAGATACAGATGTTGTGGAAAGAAGGGCCATCTGTACCCCAATGTTTATAGCAGCAATGGGCACGGTCGCCAAACTGTGGAAAGAACCAAGATGCTCTTACTTCCCTTTGGGCTAGCAAATCCATGATGATCATTTCCCTCTCCATTCTTAGACGAAGAAAAGAGCTAACAGCACTACAGATCCTTCTCTCCGAGAGGTTCTTGATGCCTCCAAGTTGGGCCTTCAACCAAGCAATTCTAGTTACCTTGTTTTAACTTCTTCCAAGTTACCTCTTCATTCTTAACATTTTTTCCCTGTTTAAGTTATGAGCCATGGTTTTCATCCTGTAAACATTTTTTTTTAATGGAACACCAATTAAACTGAAGTGATCTTTTCAAAATATCTGGTGTATTTGTATTTCGTGTCCAAGAAACCTAGGTCTCAGCTCTAGGAGAAGTGTTAGCCATCATTCTACATAACTCTCTCACTACCTATCGATGATCCATTGTTCAGTTTTCATGACAGATGGCATTTGACTTTAGTTTGAATGCTTCTAGTGATGAGGCACTCACTAGTAGAACACTGCATCTTTTGGACCATTCCTTATTACTTGTTCCAGATTTCTCCACAGAGCTTGAAATTTGTTGATATGACTTATAACAAGTGGACATTACTATTACTACCTCATATATTATGTACTAACAAATGATCCATTTGTGTAAATGCTTTGACTCTCATTTAACTTGACTCATTTTTAGGCATGCTGTAGCATATTTAATGAAGAATTAAAGATCTACTTTTGTGTGCTGGATCTGCTACTTACTATTTTGAGATCTTGGCCAAGTCCATTCACACCCTAGTTCTCCTCATTTGTCAAATGGATATAAGAGGGGCGTCTGAGTGCCTCAGTTGGTTGGCCACCTGCCTTTGGCTCAGCTTGTGATCCCATGATTCTGAGATTGAGCCCTATGTCAGGATCCCTGCTTGGTGGGGAGACTGCCTTCTCCCTCTCCCTCTGCTTGTGCTCTCTCTCTCTCTATGTCAAATAAGTAAATAAAATATTTATTAAAATGGATATAAGAATATTCAGACTGCCTTCCTTTAGGCTTTTGAGAGGATGAACTAAGGTAACATAAATTATGTGCTTTAGAAAGAGTGATATCCAGCTATTTGTGTAAATAAAGTTTCATTGTAACATAGGCATGCCCATTATTTATGTATTACATCTTTGGCTGCTTTCATACTACTTTGTTTGAGTTGAATAGTTGCAATAGAAACTGTGTGGCCTCTAGGCCTAAAATATTTCCTATCTATCCCTTTGTGGAAATGTTTGCTGATCCTTGTGTTATATAAACATGTATTTGTTATTAGAATTACTAGAAAGACAACCTGGGGGGGTGGGGCGGGGGGTGGGAGGTTGTGGGAGCCAGGTGGTGGGTGTTGCGGAGGGCACGCATTGCCTGGACAATGGGTGTGGTGCAAAAACTATGAATTCTTTTACGCTGAAAAGAAATTAAAAAAAAAAAAAGAATTACTAGAAAGATTATTTTAGGAATAGGCAAAAGATGGTGATATTGAAATGTATTAACCTGATCAACTCACTGGCGAACATTAATGAGCACCTGAAAATGTCACTGTCCTATATATTTTTTGTACGTTTTCTTGTTTATCTTTACAACAATAGCATGTATTAGGTATCTTATTATTTCCATGTTACAAATGAATTGACTCTCAGTAATTTGACCAGAGCTATACTGGCAGAGAGCCAGGATTGAAATTTAGATATCTGATTTCAAATTTCGTGTTCTTCCTTGGATGCCACCTAGCCTTTCATTGGTATGACTTTAAGTATTGTAATTCTTACCTATTAGAGCCTTTATGGAAAGCATTAAAAACCTGAAAAGTTGTATATGATCAAGTTAATATGGGGTACAAAAGTTTAGCAAGGTTATAAATACATTAAATCAGAAAGTTGTTCAAATATATCAGCAGGATCAGTGCTTTGAAAACATACAGAGACTGATAATAGCAAAACTAACTCATGGATGAGGATTGAATAGTAGAGATTACTGAATCTTTGAATGTTTTGACATCATCACCACATTTTTGTCAGCACACATGAATCTTCTTCAGTTTAGGTATCTATTAGTTCAATATCTAAAATCTCAATGGAATCATACATGGTGAAAATATAGGATGATCAGAGTCTATAAGCTGACAGGTTGATTGTTCCCCCACTCTGTTTTTTGAAAAATTTCTAACATTAACTGTAAAATAGTAAAAAATTTAATAAAGTAGGTTGGGCTATTTCATTAAAAGTGTGGCATTAAAGAAATGATTATTGAGAGTTTCTTTTACAAAGAGCATAAGAGTTATCTTATTATCAGCTACACACACACAGAAAGGTTATATATATATCCCTTTCTTTGCATGTAATGCTAATATCACACTTGTCATCCATGTAGAATTTGTAGAATTTAGAGTTAAAAGGAACCTTAAAGATCTTTTTTATTTAACTCCTTCAATACATGGGTAAGAAAACTGAGGCTGTGAAAAGTTTAGTTATTTGCCTAAGGCCACAGAGCTAATATATGTCAGAATTAGAATTCAGTAACTGACCTCTTTGTCATTCATTTGTTTATTCATTTATTCATCCATTCATTCATAAATTTTTAAAAAGTTAATTGAGTCTCTCATGGTTCCATGAGAGACTATGGACTCTGAAAAACAACCTGAGGGTTTTGAAGGGGCGGGGGGTGGGAGGTTGGGGGAGCCAGGTGGTGGGTATTGTGGAGGGCACGCATTGCATGGAGCACTGGGTGTGGTGTAAAACTATGAACTCTGTTACGCTGAAAAGAATTAAAAAATTAAAAAAAAAGTTAATTGAGTCATCCATGTAATGTTTACTGAGGCCTTTTTATATAGATCCATGATATTAGATGTCATCACATGAGTGTTACTCTATTTAATTCTCATGAGATAGGTATTATTACCCTCATTTTTACCTGAGAAAACTGAGATTAAAAGAGACCAAAAATTTTGCCTAAGGTCTCACAGCTTTGACCTGAATTAACTAGGTAGAGAGACTATGAAACCAATTTGAAGCTCCTTGTATAACTATAAAGTCAGGCACAATAGAGTTGAACAACCCTATGTTCCAAGTCTGAAATAAATGTCTTCATCAGACTGTCAGCCTCAGCTGGTGCAAAATTTAGTATTTCAAATCACTGGCCAGAGACTAGAGAGATGATATGGTGAATTACCAAGTAAACAGAGATGTATATGTTTCATTTTATTTGACTTATTTCCCCAAAAATAATAAAAACAAAATCAATTTTGAAAAAAAAAATTAACAGTAAGCCTCTCACTGAAGCACAATTAATCCCATTATTGCCTCTTTCTTTCCAGTATTCTCCTTGTGTGTATACATTTTAATGGATGCAGGCATTCCAGATAAAGTCTTTGCAATTACAGGTTCAGTAGTCAAGGAGTATTCAGTTGCATAATCTTACCAAAATTTACCTCATTTTCTTGTTGTCGACACACAAATATGTACATCTGCTCTTTTTTAAAATCTAATATATCTAATGAGCATGTTCTAATATTTAGGGGTTTTAGTGGCTTTTAATCTTCTTTTTATTATTTATTTGAAAGTAATATGGGAAATCGTTTTTAGATCTCTGGGTCGAAGGGTATGAATGTCATTCATTTTTGTTCTTATGTATTTCTATATTAATAGCAAAAGGGATTGTAAAAATTTTGAGTCCTACTTGATTAAAATAGGAAATGATTTACTACATTGGGGGCTATTATATATTTGGCAGATTTTGTAATGTAGTAAATGGCTGGATGTTTTAGATACTTGGTGTATATGTAGCAAAGGTGGTGTTTTGTAACCCAGATGCAAAGATTTGGCTCCCATTTTTGCCTAAACAAGAGATATATATCCTCTTTGGGTTGCATGGTATCAACAAAGTTTAGGCCAAAGAATATCAAGAATTATAGATGCCCTGCTGTGATTGATGACAAAAGGAAAGCAATTTCAAAACCCAAGATTTTTTGCAATGTTTATGCCTTCTGTTATCTTAATTTCTTTCATATTAAAGCTAAAAATAATTTCACTTAGAAAATTATCTAAAAGATATAAAGAGGTTTCATTAAGGACTCCTTTAAATGTTGATGTATCTTTTTAATATGTAACCTCCTTTAATATTATAACCAATAATTAAAATAAATCTGCATAAAAAATAAAGGAGCTAACCATGAAAATTCTTATTAAATACAGTTTTAATACAATCATTTTATTTCATTTAGGAATATTTTATATAGGCACATATTTTAGAATAAATAATTGGAACCCTCCTTGATAGATCTTAGAGAGTTTGGAACTTCTTTGGTATGAAATAATTTTAGGCTTTCATTCAATAGACCTGTATTACTTAATGCCTTTTTCTTTTTATTGTAAAAAGCACATCACACAAAATTTACCATATTAACCATTTTTAAGTATATAGTACCATCATATTAACTATATGCATATTTTGTGCAGCAGAATTCTAGAACTTTTTCATATTGTAAAACTGTAACTCCATACCCAATGAAAAACAATTTCCTTTCTGCCCCTCACATTTTTAAAAAAGATTTTATTTATTTATTTGACAGACAGAGATTACAAGTAGGCAAGAGAGGCAGGCAGGGAGAGAGAGGAGGAAGCAGGCTCTCCGCAGAGCAGAGAGCCCGATGTGGGGCTCGATCCCAGGACCCTGGGATCGTGACCTGAGCCGAAAGCAGATGTTTTAACCCACTGAGCCACCCAGGCGCCCCTACCCCCCCCCCCCACATTTTAACAACTAACATTCTGCTTCTGGAATTTAACTACGTTATTTTTTTATATTAAGTTTTTAAATTAATTCCAATGTAGTTAATACACAGTGTTATATTAGTTTCAGGTGTACAATGGAGGAGTATAACTAACTACTTTAGATAGCTCGTATAAGTGGAATCATGCAGTAGTTGACTCTCTGTGACTGGCTTTTTTCATTTAACATAATTTCTTAAAGGTTCATCCATTTGTAGCATATGACAGGATTTGCCTCTTTTTAAAGCCTGAATAATATTCCATGCATGTGTGTACCTCATTTTCTTTATCCATTCATCTTTCAGTGGACACTTAAGTTGATTCCAACTCTTGGCTGTGGTGAATACTGTAGTGAACATGGGTATGCAAATATCAAGATCCTATTTTTAATTCTGCTGGGTATATATACACAGAATTGAAATTGCTGGATCATGTGGTAACTGTTTTTAAGTTTTTAAGGAACCACTGTATTATTTTCCATAGAGGCTATACCACTTCATATTCCCAAGAGTGCATAAGGTTTCCAGTTTCACCACATCCTCACTAACACTTTTTTTTTAATGTGGCCATCCCAATAGGTGTGAAGTAATATCTCATTGTGGTTTTGATTTTCATTTCCCTGACTGTTATTGAAATTGAGTATTTTTGCCTCTTGGTATATCTTCTTTGGAGAAATGTTTCATTAAATTGTTTGCCCATTTTTAATTGGGTTATTTTGTTGTAGTTGAGTATATGTTCTAGATATCAACCTTTATGAAATATATGGTTTGAAAATAGTTTCATTGCTTAGGTTACTTTTTTACCTGTTCATTGTTTCCTTTCCTATGCAAAAGTCTTTAAGTTTGATGTCTC
>PISX010036216.1:0-12177 GCA_004024625.1 Mellivora capensis | reverse complement strand
AAAAAAAAAAACAAAAGACAAACAAACAAACAAAAATTAAATAAATAAATATAAGTTCTCCAAATGCTCCAAAGAACATACAGTGACTGAACAGCTTAAAAAACAAAACAAGATTCCACTGTATGCTGCCCATGAGAGATTCACCTCAGACCCATGGACACATATAGACGGAGAAAAAGATCTTTCATGCAAATAGAAATGCAAAGAAGACTACAGTAGTAGTAGTAAGATATACTTATATCAGACAACACGGAGTTTAAAACAAAGGCTATAGGAAGAGAAAAAGAAAGTCATTACATAATGACAGAGGGATCAATTCAATAAGAGAATATAACAATTGTAAATATCATTGCAGCCAAGATAGGAACAGATAAATACATAAAGCAAATATTAACACACATAGAGTGAGAAATTGACAAATAGTAGGGGACTTTAACACCCCAATTACATGAAAGGATAGATTATCCAAATAAAAGTAACAAAGAACCATGGCTTTTAATGACACCTAATGTCGGATGGATTTGACCAACATATATAGAACATTCTATCCAAAAGCAGCAGAACATACATTATTTCTAGGTGTACAAGGTACATTCTCCAGGTACAAGTCTCAATAAATTTAAGACTGAAATCATACCAAATATCTTTTCTGACCACAAGGGTATGAAACTAGAAACCAGTTATAAGGGGAAAATGGAAAAACCAATTATAAGAGAAAAATGGAAAAAATACAACAGATGGAGGTTAAACAACATATTTAAAAACAATGAATCGGTCAATAAAGAAATCAAGAAAAAATAAAAAATACCTGCCAGACAACAGAAAATAAAAATCAACAGTCCAAAATATTTGAGACCCAGAAGTTCTAAGAGAGAAGTTTGTAATATAGGCCTATAAAACAAGAAAATTCTCAAATAAACTGCTAGTCTTATATCTTAAACCAGATAAAGTAAAAAACCCAAAAGTAGCAGAAAGAAGGAAATATGAAAGAGTAGAAATAAAGAAAATAAAGACTAAAAAAAAAATTCTAAAACATCAACAAAACCACAAGCTGTTATTTGAAAAGATAAGCAAAAGTGATAAAACTTTAGCTAGACTCATCAAGAGAAAAAGAGGACTCAAAATCAGAAATGGACTAGAAATAATGAAGAACTATAAAATAATATTCTGAAAAATTATATGTCAACAAACTGGACAACTTCGAAAACAATGGATAAATTCCTAAAAACATGTAATTTTCCAAAACTAAATCAGGACAAAATCAAATATCGGAATAGACCAATTGCTAGTAACAAACCTGAAAAAAAAAAAAAAAAACCTTCCCAAAAAAACAAGAGTTCAGGACAAGATGGCTTTACAGGCAAACTTTACAAACCATTTAAAGAGTTAATACCTATTCTTCTCAAAGTACTCAAAAAAATAGAAGATGAATGATAACTCCAAATTCATTCTATAAGGACAGTATTACTTTGATACCAAAAACAAGACACTATAAAAAAAGAAATATACATAGGCAAATATCCCCAATAAACATAGTTGTAATAGTCCTCATATTACATATAATAGTCCTCATATTACATATAAAATATTAGCAAACCTAATCAACAATACATTAAAAGGATCATTCACAAGCAAGTGTGATTTATTCCAGGAATGCAACATTGGTTCAATATTTTCAAATTAGTCAATGTGGTACATCACATTAACAAGAAGGATGAAAATCATATGACCATCTCAATAGACTCAGAAAAAGCATTTGACAAAATTCAACATTTGTTCATGATAAAAATGCTCAACAAAGTCGATGTAGAGGGAATATACCTCAATATAATAAAGGCCATATATGACAGACCCACACTTAACATCATCCTCAACAATATATTTATGGATATATCTTTTAAGCAAAGGAAACAAAAGTAAAATTAAACTATTGGCTACACAAAAATAAAGAGCTTTTGCACAGAAAAGGAAACCAACAAAACAAAACCAACAAAACAAAAAAGCAGCCTATGGAATAGGAGAAGGTATTTGCAAATGATAGATCTCATATGGGGTTAATATCCACAATATATATGAAATTTATACAACTCTACACCAAAATTAGTAAAAACAATCCAATTAAAAAATGGGTAAAAGACCTGAATAGACATTTTCCAAAGAAGACATACAGATGACTATCAGACACATAAAAAAGATGTTTGATATCACTACTCATCGAGAAAATGCAAATTAAAACCACAATGAGATATTATCTTACACCTGTCAAAATGGCTAGAATCAAAAACACATGTGCCTTTTTATGATGATGAATGATGGTGAGTGTGTGGGGAAAAGGGACCACTTATGTACTGTTGAAGGGAATGTAAGGTACAACCACTGTAAAAAGACAATATGGAATCTCCTCAAAAAATTAAAAATACCATATTATTCTGAAATTCCTCTACTGGGTATTTACCCTCCCCCCAAAATGAAAACAGTAATTCAAAAAGATATATGCACCCCTATGTTTATTGTGGCATTATTTACAATAGCCAAGATACAGAAGCAACCAACTGTCCATTGATAGATAATAGAAAAGAGGTGGGATATATGTGTGTATGAAATATAAATATGATACATGGTGTGTATACTGGAGTATTTCTCAGCCACAAAAATGAATGAAATCTTGGCATTAGTGACAACATGGATGGACCTAAAGGATATTACACTAAATGAAGTAAGTCAGATAAAGACAAATACTATGGGATTTTACTTCTACGTGGAATGTACAGAACAAAACAAATACTCTTTTTTTTTTAATTTTTATTAACATATAATGTATTATTTGCCCCAGGAGTATAGGTCTGTGAATCATCAGGCTTATGTACTTCACAGCACTCACCATAGCATATACCCTCTCCAATGTCCATGACCCAACCAGCCTCTCCCTACCCGCCTCCCTCCCCCAGCAACCCTCAGTTTATTTTGTGAGATTAAGAGTCTCTACAGAGAACAAACTGGTTTCCAGAGACGGATATGGGCCAGGGATGCATTAAATGGTGAAGGGATTAAGAGGCATTAACTTCCAGTTACAGAATAAACAAGTCATGGAGATAAAAAGTACAGCGTAGGAAATATAGCCAATATTTTAATCATGTGTATGGTGACAGATGGTGACTACACTTATTATGGTAAATATTGAGTAATGTACAAAATAGTCCAGTTCCTGTTTTACACCTCAAAATAATATAATATTGTATGTCAACTATGCTTCGATAATAAAGATTTAAATTTTTATTAAAAATAATCCAGTAATTCCACAGTTGTATATTTACTCAAAAAAATGAAAACACTAATTCTGAAAGATATATACATCTCTATGGTCATCACAGCATTAATTATTTACAATAACCAACATATGAAAACAACCTTAGTGTTGGTGGATAGAGGAATGGATAAAGATGTGATAAATATATACACTGGAATATTTTTACTCAGTCATAGAAAAGAATAAGATCTTGCCATTTACTACAACACTTAATATACTAAGTGAAATAAGTCAACCAGATAAAGACAAATACCATGTGATTTCACTTACAAGTGGAATCTAAAAACCAAAACAAATGAACAATAAACAAAACAGAAACAGACTTCATAAATGCAGAGAATTTTTGGTTGCCAGAGAAGAGGAGGTTGAGGGGATGGGCAGAGTAGGTGAAGGGGATTAAGAGGTAAAAATTTCCAGTTATCAACTAAATAAGTCACAGAGATGAAATACACAACAAGGGGAAAATAGTCAATGATGATAATAACAAAATAAAGAAATACTTTGGTTTGATTTTCATTTCGTATACTTCAATACTCTGTGAAGGTAGCTCTTGCCTCTCTCTAGGGCCAGGGGAGGTGAGAGATAGTTTGGAGAATATGTGAGAGATTAAATGCTAATGGTATCACTAAACAGAGGGCCCTCATTCAAAGGTACATGTCATCTTGGCTTCCATGTACTCCAACAGGTTGAGAATCTGGGCGAGAACGGAACTCCAAGTCACTTTAATCTGGAACATTGAGAAGTAGAAGTCTGACAAAAATGAAGTGCTCTGGAAAGTGGAGATGACTGCATGGAGTATCCAGAGCTGAAGAAGATCAGGTCCTCGATCTGTATAGTATCCCCTGGCTCTGAAGTGGAGACGCAGTTGGATCTTGGTTTCTAAGAAGGGGGAAAGTTGGAGAGCAGGTGGATTCAACTCAAGGAGGCAACAAGGCCAGGGAAAATAGACTGGAAACACAAAGTGGCCACATTCTGCTAACCAGAGGCCAGGTGAGAATGCAGACCCTCACGTAGGGTGACTACATAAATTATTTTCCAAATTAGGGCAATTTTAAGAGTGAAAGGGGACAGTAAGTGGCAAAATCCCAGGACAGGATGCATAACTGGGACTGCCCTAGGCAAATGGACATATAGCTCCCTACTGCAGTAGATTCCAGTGTGGGAAAATACAACACCTAAGAACCAGTCAGGATTGTATACATGCCACAATGTAGACACTTGGTAGTCACAAAGGCTTAGATGCTTCGACCAATGCCAGGACATTCTGTAAGCCTCCTTAGAATTTAAGTATCATCCTGAAGGACAAGGAGAGAGAGGTAAATAGATTGAATTTAAACTTGAAATGTCTGAATTCATGTAAAATAGACTAAGATTACATTTTGTACCAAAAGACAGATGGGGTTTTGAAATAATGATTAAGTCGAACTATAGAAAAAATATGCGCACTACTCGTCTTGCATAACCATGACTATGGCTTAAAAATATTGTACCTGCTAAACAAATATTATAGGATGGATCTCAACAAAAGTAAATTCAATATATTCATAAAAACATAATCCACAGTGATTAAAATTTGGTTCCTACCAAAGGTTCTTCTCAGCATTAGCATTTTTCTCCCTCCTTCTGGGGTAAAAATGAAGCCAAAATGCAGAAGGAAGGTCTTGTAGAATAGAGGGTTGGTGAGAGACAGCTGAGCCTGAAGATACATGTTTGCACCACAAAGTGTTATGTATTTCATCCCGTGAGGTCAGCACACTGATAGTCACAGCCCCATCAACTCTGGCTTAGTCTTATATAATATCACAGTCTCAGTTGATGGCTCCTCCCTTTTATATGCTTGCTAAATCCATGTGCCTTTGTCATTGCACTTATAGTAACAGTTAACATTCAACAAGCATTGGTCATGAGTCAGGCACTAGATTAAGCACTTTTTGTGTATCATTTCACTGAACTCTAATAACTCTTTGTTAAGAAATCCCAATGAAATGATGATTAGTACTATTATTTTGCTTTTACACATGTGAAAACTGAGACACAGTATGGCAGAGACTGGCTAGGTGTTTACTGAACCTATTTCCCTTTCTGCCTAGGCACATATTTGACCTACTTGTTCTTGTTTAGTTCTTGCCAACAGAGTGTAAGTATGCTCTATTTCACTGCCAGAACTGACTCAAACAAACCTCTGGTGTGATTCTCCACCTTCTCTCTTCCACACCTGTTAGCCGGATGTCAATGCCCTAGGCAGTCATCATTCATCCTTGGTCTCCGAAAGAATACTGAAGCAGAACTTTCTTTTCCCACCCAACTCATTCCATTACCTGGATTTTATAAAAGCAGCAAGTAAACTTCTATTATGTTAAACCAGTGATACTGTGTCTTTGCCAGTGCCTGGCATTACCTTGACAAATACGCAGTGAGGTTGTCAAGTATCATATAACTAGTAAGTGGTTAAGTAAGGATTCTACATCAGGCACTTTAGTGGAAGAGTCTGCACATCTAGAGAAAATGCTACTGTCTGGGGGTGCCTGGGTGCCTCAGTGGGTTAAGCCTCTGCCTTCGGCTCAGGTCATGATCCCAGGGTCCTGGGATCGAGCCCCCCATCGGGCTCTCTGCTCAGCAGGGAGCCTGCTTCCCCCTCTCTCTCTGCCTGCCTCTTTGCCTACTTGTGATCTCTCTGTCAAATAAATAAATAAAATCTTTTAAAAAAATGCTACTAAATGTTCTTTGCCTGTTTCTCATTAAACTGAGCTCCTTTTCAGAGGGGATTTATTTTTCATTCTAATTATTATTTAATTCTTATAATAAACTCAAATACAATGGAGTGGAAATTAAATGAATTGAATGAGATTTATTTAACCTTTTCCCAGCATCATCATTTAACATTCCCATTCTTTCAGAGTTTTATTTTAAACTAGCGTTTTCAAATCACTTTTACTTTCCCTAAATCCATTCTCTGAATTCCCAGAAGTTATTTGTGTCTCAATAGAAGTCCAGCCAATATGTTATAATTCATCTTGACACTTTCTATGCAAGCAACTCTTTTGGCATTTTCACATCATGCTTATATGAACCATTCAGATTCAGCAATGATTGATTGAGTTCAGGTAGTGAGTTTGGCACTTTCCTATGTCATTAGTTAGTTTCACAACAACCTCATGAAATGTGTATTATCTCCATTTTACAGATGAGCAAATGATGAGTAAACCAAGGCTCAAAAATGCTCAGGGACCAACCCAAAGCTAATTATTAAAAGGTTTGGAACTAGCACTTAAATCTACTTTCTAGTCCATTGGTGGGTGTTTCTTTGTGCCATGCTATTTCTAACATAGTGCCTCGGGCAATTTGTTCAGAGTCTTACACATATTAAGAACTCAAAAGTTTTTACTGATCAAGGCATGAATATATACTGAGTGATGAAATATAGTAGAAACAACTGATAATCCACAGTTTGAGTGAGGCTACGAAGACTATAAAAAAAACGGTTGTAATGAATACAAGCTTGGGACATAATCAGATGAAGGAGGTATGAGCTCTTCTTATGTATGTCATGCTCTAGCTCTACTGAACTGAAACAGTGTTCTTAAGGGAGCTTGACAAAAGTCCAATGGCAAGAGACAGGCCTCAGAATTAAGACATAGGATTAAATACATATCCTTTTAAAATAAAAACATAAAATTTTTTCAGGCCATCAATATTCAAGAGAATCCATCACCAATAGGCCAGCACAGCAAGAATTGTTAAAGGAAGCTCTTCAGGCTAAGAGAAAATTACAGCTGGAAATTCATATCTATACAAATGAACATCGGAAATGGTAAATACATGGGTAGGTGTAAAAAAAAATCCCATTTCTTAATGTTTTTAGTGCCCTCTAAAGAAAATATTATAATAATATATTATGGGGTTTATAATTGTAGAAATGAAGCAATATGACAAGAATAGTGTCAATGATTGGATGGATCAAGTGTAAGATTTTTGTATTCTTTGTAAAGTGATAGCTTGGAATTCCTAGAAAAACAACTAAAATTGAGGAGGAATAGCTAAAAAGTCAATAATGAAGGTAAAATGAAATGTAAGAAGGCAGCAGGAAAAGCAGGAAAAAAAACTAAATGAGATAAAACCATTAAAAGTAGCTCATAAAGTAGTATATTTAATGCAGTTATATCAACAATTACATTATAGACTATATGAAAAAGCATGATCCTAATAAATGTCTCCAGGAAATATGCACTGCAAATATAAAGCCACAGATTTTGTAAAGGGATAGAAAAAGGATGTATCATGCAAACAGTAATTTAAAGAAAGTTGGATTGGCTATATTAATACTACAGACAAAGGAGGCTTCAGGAAAAGGAGCATAATTGGGGGTGAAGGGTAATATTTTATTATGCTAAAAGTGTCCATTCATCAAAAGGAGACAGCAATCTAATATGCAGGCACCTAATAACAGACCTTTAAAAAACATGAGGCAAAACTTAAGGGAACAAATAGGAGAAATAAATTAGTCCACAGTTAGAGGTAGCAATTTCAAAACTCTTTCCTATTTGACAAAGCAAATAGATGAAAAAGAAAACCTTTTGGTTATTTATTCCTTAATTTTCAGAGAATGTACTTCTTATTATCTCAATATTAAATGCACGGATACTGGATTTATAGCCAGTCTTAAAATTCCTGAAAAACTTGAAAATTAAACAGCATAATTCTAAATTATCCATGTGTCCAGGAAGAAATCCCAAAGGAATTTGGAAAATATTTTGAATTATGTAATAATGAAATCACAAAATATCAAAATGTGCAACATGCAGCTATAGCATTGCTTAAAAGGAAGTTTACACTTTTAAATATATCAGAAAAATAAATCTCTAAATAACCTAAAGATCCACTTGAAGAAATAAAAATGTAAAAACAATAAAGGGATGGAAATAAGATAAACAGAATTTAATGATACAAAAAACAGGCAAATTATACAACAAATCAGCAAAACCAAAGTTTAATTCCTTCAACTTATCTACATATTTGATCCTAGTGAGAATGATCAAATTAGAGATGGATTAAATTGGGGGTGGAGGAGGGAGAACACACTAGCATGCATGAGCCAATTTTCATTACTCCATCAATCTGATCTCTACAGGTAGAAAAAATAAAAAGGCACTATTATAAACAATTTTATGTCAATAAATCTGACAACTTGGAAATTAAGTATAGGGTGATTGGATGATAGGCATTAAGGAGAACACATGCTGGGATGAGCACTCGGTGTTATACATAACTAATGAATTGTTGAACATTACAATAAATACTTATGATGTACAATATGCTGGCTAACATAATGAAAAATACAAAAAAAATTTAAAAATTTCTAGAGAGAAACAAACCTCATATAAGACCTTGAAAATAAATTGTCTATTATATAAATTCATAAAATTTAAAAAAATTCCCACATGGAAAATACCTGGTTTAAATCATTTCACTGAGTATTCCATCAAACTTTTAAGGAATAAGTAATACCAGTCTTATATTAAAAATAATCCATTTGGGGCATCTGGGTGGCTCAGTGGGTTAAGCCTCTGCCTTCGGCTCAGGTCATGATCTCAGGGTCCTGGAATCGAGCCCCGCATCGGGCTCTCTGCTCAACGGGGAGCCTGCTTCCCCCCCTCTCTCTGCCTGCCTCTCTGCCTATTTGTGATCTGTCAAATAAATAAAATCTTTAAAAAAAAACACACAAAAAAATCCATTTAGGGGTGCCTGGGTGGCTCAGTGGGTTAAAGCCTCTGCCTTCGGCTCAGGTCATGATCTCAGGGTCCTGGGATCGAGGCCGTCATCGGGCTCTCTGCTCAGCGGGGAGCCTGCTTCCTCCTCTCTCTCTGCCTGCCTCTCTGCCTACTTGTGATCTCTGTCTGTCAAATAAATAAATAAAATCTTAAAAAAAATAATCTATTTCAAAATCTTGCCATTTGCAACGATGTAGATGGAACTAGAGGGTATTATGCTAACCGAAGTAAGTCAATCAGAGAAAGACAATTATCATATGAACTCTCTGACATAAGGAATTTGAGAGGCAGGGTGGGGAGGTATAGGGAGAAGGGAGGGAAAAATGAAACAAGATGGGACCAGGGAGCGAGACAAACCATAAGAGACTCTTAATCTGAGGAAACAAACTGAGGATTGCTAGAGGGAAGAGGGTGGGAGGGATAGAGTGGCTGGGTGATGGACACTGGGGAGGGTATGTGCTATGGTGAGTTCTGTGAATTGTATAAGGCTGATGATTCACAGACCTGTACCCCTGAAACAAATAATACAGTATGTATGTTAATAAAAAATAATAATCCATTAAAAAGAAAAGAAACAAGTGGAATACTTGTCATCTTCTTTTATATACCTGACATTAAAACTAGATAAATGCATTGTAAGGAACAAAACACAAATCAATATCCCTCATGAATATAGGCACAAAAATCCATAAAAAAGTATTAGCAAATTGCATCTAGCAAAATAGAAAAGTTTTAATACATCATGTGAAAGAAAACAAAAGCAAAAATAAATTCTTGGGACTACACCAAAATAAAAAGCTTTTGTACAGCAAAGGAGGCCATCAACATAATGAAAAGGCAACCTTCTGAATGGGAGAAGATATTTGCAAATGATATATCCAATAAGGGGTTAATATTAAAAATATATTAAAAAACTTATACAACTGTACACCAGAAAAATAATTGAATTAAAAAATAGAAGACCTGAATAGACATTCTTCCAAAGAAGACATAGATGGCCAACAGACACATGGAAAGATGCTCAACATCACTAATTATTAGGGTAATGCAAATCAAAATCACAATAAGATACCACCTTACACTGGTCAGAATGAATAAAATCAAAAGGAAAAGAAATAACAAGTGTTGGTGATAGTGTGGAGAAAAAGGAACCCTCATGCACTGCTGATAAGAATGTAAATTGGTGCAGCCACTGTGGAACACAGTACAGAGGATTTTTTAAAATTTTAAAATAGAAATGCCCTATGATGCAGGAATTCCACTACTGGTATTTACCCAAAGAAAACAAAAACACTCATTAAAAAAGATACGTGTATCCCTATGTTTGTTGCAGCATTATTTAAAATAGCCAAGATATGGAAGCCACTTGTGTCCATCAATAAGAGAATGGATAAAAAAGTTGTGGTGGACACACACACACACACACACAGAATATTACTCAACCATAAAAAGATTGAGATATTGCCTTCTGCAACAACATGGTTGGACCTAGAGGGTATAATGCTAAGTGAAATAAGTCAGAGAAAGACCAATACCATGTGATTCATTTATAAATGGAATCTAAAAAACAAACAAACAAACACAAACAGACTAAAATTCAGAGAACAAACTGATGGTTGTCAAGGGGAGACCCTTGGGGTCTGAACATTGGAGGAATGAACAAAATAGATAAAGGGAGTTAAGATCTACAAACTTCGAATTATAAAATAATAAGTCACAAAGATGAGAATAGCACAGAGAGCATAATAATATTGTAATTGTGTGTGTGGTGACCAACAGTGACTACACTTATTACACTGAGTAATTTAAAGAGCTGTTAAATCAATGTGGTACACCTGATACTTAATATAGCATTGTTAATTATACTTCAATTAAAAAATAAAGAAAATATAAGAAGCCTTGTCATTTAGTTTGTGGGAACTTCAGTACCTATTTAACATCTGAAAATATGACAATAATATCTTTATCATACATAACAAAATAGGAATAATTTGTTAATATACCAAATAATGCCAGATATTAGTATGGGTTCTGTAACTGCCAAAGACTTTATAGATGAAATACTTTAACATATTAAGTCTAACATTTATCTTGGAGATTCAAAGTGACAATAAATGAATATATTCAATGATGAAGTAAGGGCCAAAAAATATGACTGATAGGGGAAAATAACAAATGGATGCATATTCTAAAAAATTTTGTTAAAACATACACAAAAGGAGAAATATATATTCAATTTTAGGGGTAACATATATAAAAAGTAGATGAAAATATTGTTTAAATTTCAGGGAATAAGGAAAACATTCAAAATCTAACCAAAGTTTTGGCTCTCATGGTCTTGGCCTTTGTGCAAAACCTGGAGAGAGAGACAGAAAATGTTAGTAGAACTATTCAAACAGAAAGAACAGGATTTGATGTGGAAGTTTTAGTAAGAAGCAGAAAATTGTACTTGAGGAATTATAAACCATCTTCACTCACTATGTGAGTGAACAAATAATCTCCAGGTTGATTAGATGAAGAATATACTACTTAATGGAAGGAAGGAGGGAAACAATGGTTTTTATAAAGGAGTGTCTCACTTTTGTTGAGCAGAAATCAAAACAGAGTATGGTTAAATATTTAACACTTAGACTTTATCATTGTGGGGCATGAGACTGTAGGAGAACATGGCTTATCATGTCACACCAAACTCCAGGAGGTGGGAGGTTACAACCAAAGAGGTCACATTGGGTAACTGGACTATGATGTAAACCTTGTAAATAAGTTTTTCTCATCCATAAAAAATATTTTTTCCTGCCTGTTTCATAGTCAGGACATATAGCCTACTTCAACTAAGATAACGATATTTTACAATATTTTTAATTTTTTTCTAATGATACACACTAAAAAAATTGTATCTAGCAAAATAGGAAAGCTTTAATACATTATGAGAAAGAAGAGGTGTTCATCCCAGGAATGCAAGGTTAATTTAACACTTAGAAATAACAAATAACACGGAGGACATGGGGAGATGGAGAGGAGAGGGAGTTGAGGGAAATTGGGGGGGAGATGAACCATGAGAGACTATGGACTCTGAAAAACAACCTGAGGGTTTTGAAGGGG
>PISX010036215.1:0-12180 GCA_004024625.1 Mellivora capensis | reverse complement strand
TTGTCTCCTCTGGTTCTGAGACTGGCTCGTAAAGAAGGTATTCATCTACTGCTGACACAAACATCTGCACAGTGGATTGTCTCAAGGTTACAGTCATATCTCCTTCTGAGAACTGAATGCCAGCTCGTAGTTTGTGGAGGAGATCTCTTCCCATCAGGTTATATGGAGCATTAGGGAGGACCAAGAATCAATGCTTGACCACTCCAGAGGCCAAATTTAAAGCCCTCTTTGTTGTCCATTTTTGTCTTTCTGTGCCATTCGCCCCTTGTACCCAGAATTCCTTTCCAGATAGTTTTCCCATAGGTTTAAGTAATGATGAAAATTGGGCTCCTGTGTCCACCAAAAAATCAATTGATTTCCTCTCCACTTTAATTTTTACACGAGGTTCAGGGAGGGGCCCTGAACCAAGGGCCCTTCAGTCTCTGCTGGCCAGCATTGCCATCTACCTTTTGGGGCACTCTTTGGCCCAATGTCATTTTTCCTTACAGTAAGCCCACTGATCTAAATCTAAGTCTTCCAGCCTGCCTCCTTTGTACTTAGACTTTTCCATCCATTTACCATTCCCCTACCTGCCTTTTCCTTTTCCATTGACCTCTTTCCCCCTGTCTCCTTCCCGCCTCATGTAATGCCAAAACCTTAACCAGTTTTTTTGTCTGTTTTTCATCCTCTTGTGCATCCTTGTTATTAAACACCTTTTCTTCTATTCCCATTAACACAATCAGTTTCTTCCCTTCAAATCATTCAATTTTCTGAAGTTTCCTCCTTATATCTGGGGCTGATTGACTGGCAAAAGCAAGATTCACTGCCCTCTGATTTTCATGTGCCTTGGGTTCGATCGAGCTATACATTTTATAGGCTTCAATAAGCCTTTATAGGAAAGCTCCTGGAGACTCATTCTTACCTTGAGTCACTGTTCTAATTTTAGATAAATTTACATGTCTCCTTGCAGCTGCATGGAGACCTCCTAGTAGGGCCTGGCAGTAAAAGCATAGGCTCTCCTTACCTTCATCAGTGTTAATTCTCCAGTCAGGGGGTTCCCTTGGGCAGTAGTCCTCCATCCGCCGGGGATCTAAGTCCCAGCCAAGTCTCTAACTTATCACCTATGGGTTTCTCACATGATTCGATCCCTCTCTTCTGTGTTAAAGACAGCCATAAGGAGCTGTTGAATATCCACCCAGGTGGGCTGGTGGGTAAGAAAGACAGTGTTCAAGAGACTAATTAAATTCTGAGGGTGGACAGAAAAGGATTTGTGTTCCAGTTATAGATGTCAGAAGAGGAGAAAGGGATATAGGTTAGGTGGAGGTGACCTCTCCCATCCGGTTAAACAACCTCATGGAGCATCAGCGAGGTAAAGGGAGGCAGAGGGGTGTAGGGGAAAAGGGAAGGATCAGGGCGGTCTTTCTGCTTGGTGATCCCATAGGTGGACTGCGACCACATGTGAGGTGGACTGGTAAGGGCGTCTCGGGACTGAGAGTCAGGTTTAGGGGACAGATAAAGAGGGGGGATTCTACAACCTCCACATCTGATGGGGGTAGAGCAGTCTTCTTCCCTGGTTCCCCCTCATCTTTCTGTTCTGGGTTTGGTGATCTAACCTTCCTTAGAGGGAGAGAGATGGTTTCATTAGCAATGGGAAGGAGAGACTTGAGACATGACGGTGACTCTTCTATCAGATATCCTCAGGCCACAATGTACGGTATTTGGTATCAGTGAAGATCGAAGACCTCACTCTGGGTAGAGTAGATCTGAGCCAAGGCAAACGTTCCTTCCAGCGGCCACCCTTTGGAGAAAGTGGGCCACTCTAATTGGCAGAGTGTTTTTAGTTTTCCCAGGTAAACTTGTCATCCGACTGGGTGGCTTTACCTTGAAAATCCTTGAAATGTTGGATAACAAGATTTAGGGGTGTCACAGGTCCTTTACTCCCCGCTTGCCCAATTTCTCCAAACACAATAAACAACACAACAGACAACAAAAAGAGGAGACAAAGACAACTGCAGGCCCAGTGATCCTCATCCAGAGCCTCCTGCTGGTGGGGACTTTCTTGGTTCTCAACAGCACGGCAGAAAACAAAAGGACAAAACAAAGACAACTGCATGCCCAGTGGTCCTTAACCTGCCACCGGTGGGGACTTTCTTGATCTTTCAATGGCCCAGGGGTACTCGAAAGCCCTGACTGCTCAGGGAGACTCGAACCCCCTGTCCGCCCAGGAGGACTCAAATCCCCAACTGACTAGGGGGACTCGAACCTCCCGACCACCCAGGGGGACTCGAACCCCCCGTTGATCTACCAGTGGAGGGATGGAGAGTCCCTGCATCCACTCCAGCCCTGGGGAGGATAGTTGCGTCCAGCTTCTCCCCAGTGGGCTATACCCTGAAGCTCCACCACCAGACAAACAGGATCCCAAGATCTTACCTCCAGAGGCTTTCCCAGAAATTCTGATGCTGGCTCAGTTCTCGTTGTTTGATCCTGGATGAGCCCCCAGTGTTAGGGTCCATAACCAAAGGAGCGAGACTGATACAAAGGGAAGGTCAAGCAAAGCTTTATTTTGCACCAAGCATCAAGAATCAAACTGACCTGTCAGGGTCGTCTCTTGCAGGCGACCCCTCCCAGCCTCACAGACTAACTTTTATAGGGGTAGTTTGGCCGGGCTATACACAGGCGCCAATGAGATTGCAATACACAGAGAAAACTACACAGTCATGTTAGGTCACACACAGGTGGCCAATTGAATTACAATTCACCCTAGTAGATATATGCATGCCCCACTCATTGGATGTCTCTACCTGCCCTTGTATCTGGGCTTTGCTATCTGAGACTGGTAGCTAGGGAGACAGTATGCATGCCCCACTGATTGGATGTCTCTATCTGCCCTTGTATCTGGGCTTTGCTACCTGGGACTGGTAACTAGGGAGACAGTATGCACGCCCCACTGATTGGCTGTCTCTACCGGGCCTGACCCACCCCTATATCTGGGCTTTGCAAGTAAGTTCCTCTGGGAGGGGCAGGGTCAATATAAGTTTACTGCATAGGGTCAATCTAAGTTTACTGCATGAACAACAAAATGGCTCCCTTTGATTAAGTAGGCCCTTACAGTGACAGAAGTCTGAATGCACAAGCTAAGGTTAGGTTTTGGGCCGAGGGCATGGCAGGTCCACTCTGCAGAGGCTGAATCGAGATCTCCTCCATCTGAATTAAGGGCGAGTATCAGACGTTGGCACAGGCTGGAGTTTGTTTCCATGATGGCCCCTTCATGAAGGGGTGTCCTCATGAGGCCATGGAGGTTTTCCCAATCCGAGGGTTGGGCGCCGCTCCAAGTAGCAAGTTTTCCTTGCTCGGGACTGGGGGAGTGCTCTTTAATGGCTCAAGGGTCCCCCATATGGAAAGATTCTAGAGGAGGCTTTACGTATTAATGACTGAAAACCCCACCTAGGGTTCCCATTGGAGCAATGGGGCATCTCAGGTCCTATATGTTGGCTCTAGGGTGAGCTCCCCAGGGGGCTGAGTTGCAATGGAGTATCATGCTGATGGGTCACAATGCAGGTTTGTCTCCAGGGAGAACTTGAAATATAGTGGTGGCTCAGGGGCCATGCAGGATTCTCCAACCGTGAGGGTTTTACAGAGCTCCAAATAGCATGTTTCCTTCTGTTAACAGGAGGTATTCTGTTGTGAGACTCAGGGCACCCCCCCCATATGTTTGTATTGGAGACCAGACCTCTGGGCACAGATGCCTGAAAACCTAGGCTAGGGCTCACTTTAGGGCCAAGGGGCATGTCAGGTTCAATCTTCTGTCTCTGGGGACATCTACCTGGATGTCTGACTGGAGGTAGATGATCAGGGTGTGTCCGAATGCACATTTTTATCCAGGGCAGGGGAATTGAAAGCCTGACATGTGTACACTTGGTCTAGCTGCTGAGGGTACTTATTTGAACATGGGGCTCAGGCTGAGGGTCACAATGCGTGTTTGTGCCCTAGGGGGTCCTCATGATTGGGCATGGCCTCATGGGCCATGCAGGTGTCTCTACTCTGAGGGTTTGACACCCATTGCAACAGCAAGGTTACTTCCATGGGGAAGGAGGCATTCTGTTTTGTGCATCAGGTTCCTCCATATGAAGGGATTTGAGATAAGGTCTGGGGACAGATGCCTGAAAACTAGGTGGGTAGAGATGACGGCCTAGGGCCATGGCAGAAACAATCTGCTGGATATGTGGCCAGCTGTCTTGGTGTCTGACTGGAAGTCTAGCCTCAGGGTGTGTCAGACAAAGCATTAGGGCACAGGGCGGCCTATGAAATTGGGTTGCTGTTGTGGGCCATGCAGTTTGATACTCATTTGGGGTTTTTGACCAGACCCATAGGACATTTTTTCTTTCTGGTAGGCAGGCAGAGTGATGCATTGTGGCTCCAGAATTTCCAGTCTGCAGGGCTTGTGGGCCAGGAGTGTGAGGACAGAAGTTTTGAAAACACAAGCTAGGGTTAGGTTCAGGGCCTAGGTCATGGAAGGCGCTATCTGCAGAGGCTGAAATGAGATCTCCAACATCTGAAGTAAGGGAGAGTGTCAGACGTTTGCTCAGGCTGGAGTTCGAGGCCATGATGGCTGCGAAATGGTAGGGCGTCCTCATGAGGCCATGGAGTTTTCCCACTCTGGGTGCTTAGCTGCTCCAAAGAGCATGATTTCCTTTTGCGGGACAGAGGGATTCCTGTTTGATGGCTCGAGTCCCCCATAAGGAAATATTTGAGAGCACCCTTCTATGTATGGATGCCTGGCAATCCAACCTCCCATTCCCATTGGCGCCTAGGAGTAAAGCAGGTTCGATCTGCTGGTTCTGGGGCAAGATACTCAGATGGCTGAATTGAAATGGAGTCTCAAGGTGATGAGTCACATTGTGGATTTTTTTCCAGGAAGGTCTTGGAATGTGGAGGTGGCTCAAAGGCCATGATGGATTCTCCTAATCTGAGGGTTTTAAACAGCTCCACATATCAAGGTTCCCTTCTGGGGACAGGAGGTATTCTGTTTTGTGGCTCACGGACCCTTCCCCCCCCCCCCCATATGTTGGTATTTGAGACCAGGCCTCTGTGGACAGATGCCTGAAAACCTTAGCAAGGGTTCAGATCAGGGCCTGGGGCACTTCAATCTTCTTTCCCTCAGGACATCTACTTGGCTGTCTGACTTGAAGTCTGCGTTCTGGTTGTGTCATACTGCCCATTTTTGTCCAGAGCGACTTACAAAATTGGGGTGGCCTCGGGGGGCTTGCAGGTTTCTCCTAATCTGGAGGGTTTGGGCAACTGTAAAGGGCACAGTTTCCTTCTGGGGGGCAGGCAACGGCCTGGTGTATTACTTCAGAGGCCCCATACTGGAGAGGTTTTGGGCCTGGGCTCTGGGGACAGAAGTCTGAAAACACAAACTCGGGTTAGTGTTAGGGCCGAGGGTATGGAAGGCCCAATCTGCCCTGACCATGAGGGGAGCTCCTTGGGATCTATAATTGAGGGGTGTTTGAGGCGGTATCTCAGGCTTTTGTCTCTGGGTATTGAGTGAATGCCTTGGAATCTAGGGGTTGCCTCAAGACGCCATGGAAGTATTTCCCTCTCTGGGGATTTTACCTGGCTCCCAATAGTTTGTTTTCATTATGGGGTAAGGAAGGAGTGCTGTTTTCTGTCTAATGTGTCCCCCAAAAAGAGGGATTCCAGAGAAGTGTTCTGGGTCCAGGCTCCTTGAAAACCCCACCTTGGGTTAGGATTTGGACTTGGGGCATGGCAAGACAGATATGTGAGCTCTTTGTCCAGCTACCAAGGGGCCTTACTTAAAATGGCATTCAGGCTGAGTGTCACAATGTGTCTTTGTGCTCAATGGGGACCCCAGGAGTGTGCCTGACGTCATTGGGTCACGTAGGTTTCTCCTGTTCTGAGGGATTAACACCCAGCCCAACAGCAAGGTTTCCTGCCACGGGGAAGGAGGAGATTTCTTTTGTGCATCAGGTTCCCCATATGCAGGGATTTGAGATAAGGTCTGGCGACAGATGCATGAAGTATCAGGCTTGGTAGAGATGACAGCCTAGGGCCATGGAAGGTCCGAACTGCTGGATATGTGGCCAGCTGTCTGGGTGACTGACGGGAGGTTTGGACTCAGGCTGTATCGAACAGAACATTAGAGCACAGTGCAGCCTATGAAACTGCGGTTGCCTCAAGTTCCATTCAGGTTGATCCTCATTTAGGGATTTTGTGCAGCACCATACAGCAATTTTTCCTTCTGCTGGGCAGGCAGAGTGCTACGTTTGAGCTCCAGATTTCCAAATCTGGAGGGCTTGTGGACATGGAGGCTGAGGACACAAGTCTGAAAACACAAGACAGGGTTAGGTTTCGGGCCAAGGGCAAAACAGGCCCAATCTGTAGAGACTGAATCGAGAATTCCAGCATAAGAAGTAAAGGAGAGTGTCAGATGTTTGCTCAGGCTGCATATTGTGTCCATGATGGCTGCCTAATGGAGGATGGGCCTCATGAGTCCATGGATGTTTTCCAGCTCTGGGGGTTATGAGTTTCTTCAAACAGCAAGGATTCCTCCTGCAGGACAAGGGGAAACCTTTTTGATAGCTAAATGTTTCCCTATACAGAAATATTTGAGAGCAGGCCTCTATGTATGGATGCCTAGAAACCCAACCTAATGTTTCTATGGGTGCCAAGGAACAATTTAGGTTCGATCTGCTGCCTCTGGGGGTACCTACCCAGGGGGCTGAGTTGACATGGGGACTCATGCTGATGGGTTACAATGCGGCTTTGTGTCCAGGGAGACCTTGGAATGTGGTGGTGGCTCAGGGGCCATGCAGGATTCTCCTACCATAAGGGTTTTAAACAACTCCAAATAGAAAGGTTCCCATCTGGGGGCAGGGGGTGTTCTGGTTTGTGGCTCAGGGACCCCCACCATACGTTGGTATTCCAGACCAAGCCTCTTTGGACAGATGCTTGAAAACCTATGCTAGGGTTCAGATTAGGGCCAAAGGGCATGTCAGGGTCAATCTTCTGTCTGTAGGGGCATTAAGCTGGGTTTCTGTCTCTTGGTAGTTGCTCAGGGTGGGTCATACTGCACAGTTTTGTCCAAAGTGGCCTACGAAATTGAGGTGGCCTCAGGGGCCTTGTAATTTTCTCCTAATCTGGAGAGTTTTGTCAACTGTGACCTGCACAGTTTCCTTCAGGAGGGCAGGCACAATCCTGGGCTTGTCTCTGGAGGCCCCATACTGTAGGGCATGTGGGACAGGGCTTTTGGGACAGAAGTTTAAAAACACAAACTCGAGATAGGTTTAGGGCTGAGGTTATGGCAGGCCCGATCCACATACCCTGCAGAGAACTCCTCAGGTATAAAATCAGGGTGACCGTGAGGTGGTAGCTCAGGCTTTTATCTCTGGATTGTGTGTCTAGGATGGCCACAGAATGTAGGGGTGGTTTCATGGGGCCATGGGAGATTCTCCCTCTCTGGGCATTTGCCAGCTCGTGATACATTGGTGTCATTCTGGGGAAAGGGAGAAGTACTGTTTTCTGTCTCCCGGTTCCCCCAAAACAGGGATTCCAGAGATGGGCTCTGGGTACGGGCCCCTGGAATACCTCACTGAGGGTTAGAATTTGGGCCTAGGACCATGGCAGCCCAATATACTAACTCTTGGTCCAGTTACTGGGGGGACTTATTTGAAAATGGGATCAGGCCGAGAGTTACAATGTGTGTTTGTGCCCAGGATGGCCGACATGAGTGGGCTTGGCCTCTTGTGCCATGTAGATTTTTCCTTCTCTAAGGGTTTTACAACCATCACAACAGCAAAGTTTTCTGCCATGGGGAAGGAGGAGTACTCTATTGTGCATGAGGTTCCCCCATGTGCAGGGTTTTGGTCTGGAGACGGACCAGATAAGGTCTGGGAACTGATGCCTGAAAACTCAGTTTGGGTACAAGATGACAGCCAAGAGCCATGGCAGTTCCCATCTGCTGGATATGCAGCCAGCTATCCAGGTGGCTGACAGGAGGTCAGGGCTCAGGCCGTCAGACAGAGCATTAGTGCACAGGGCGGCCTATGAAATTGGGGTGCCATCGAGGTCCGTGCAGGTTGATCCTCATTTGGGGTTTTTGGGCAGCCCCACAGGGCACTATTTCCTTCTGGTGGGCAGGCAGTGTGCTGCGTTGTGGCTCCAGAATTCCCAGACTGGAAGGGCTCATGGGCCAGGAGCATAAAGACGGAAGTCTGAATACACATGCTAGGTTAAATTTTAGTTCCGTGGGCATGGCAGGCTGAATCTTCAGAAGCTGATTGGTGATCTCCAGCATCTGATGTAAGGGCGAGTGTGAGACATTTGCTCAGGCTGGAGATTGTGTTCATGATGGCCGCCTAATGGAGGGGTTGCCTCAGGAGGCCATGGGGGTTTTCCCATTCTGGGGGTTGTGAGCTGCTCCGAACAGTATGATTTCCTTCTGCGGGAGAGGGGGAGTCCTGTTTGATGGCTCATACAGGGTCCCTCATACAGAAAGATTCAAGAGCAGGACTCTACGTATGACTGACTGGAAAACCAAGCTCGTGTTCCCACTGGTGCCTAGGAATAAGGCAAGTTGATCTGCTTGCTCTGGGAGAACTCCGCAGGGGGCTGAGTTGAAATGGAGTCTCATGCTGATGAGTCACAATGCGGGTGTGTGTCCAGGGAGACCTTGGAATGTGGCTGTGGCCCAGGGGCCATCCAGGATTCTCCTATCTTGAGGGTTTTGCAAAACTCAAAATAGCAAGATTTCCTTCTTGGGAGTGGAGTTGTTGTGTTTGGTGGTTCAGAGATCCCCCAGGCCTCTGGGGACAGATGCCTGCAACCCTATGCTAGGGTACCGATTAGATCCAAGGGGCATGTCAGGTTCAATCATCTCTCTGGGGCCATCTACCTTGGTGTCTGATGGGAGGTAGTGGCTCTGGGTGGGTCAGACTGTGAATTTTTGTCCAGGGCGTTCTCTGAATTTGGTGTGGCCTCAGGCGCCTTGTATGTTTCTCCTATTCTTGAGTTTTCTTGAAGCTCTAAAGGGCCCAGCTACTTTCTAGATTGCAGGAACAGTCCTGTTTTGTGGCTAAGGAATACCAAGCCTGGAGGGTTGTGGGTCAGGACTCTGGGGAAAAAATACTGAAAACAACAACAAGGGTTAGGACTAGGGCCTAGAGTATGGCAGGCTCGATCTGCAGACGCTGAGGTGGACTCCTCAGTATCTGAAATTAGGGCGAGTGTCAGGTGTTAGCTCAGGTTTTTTCTTCTGGTTTTTGTGTTAAGTACTGTGGTGGAATTTAGGGGTGGCCTCATGGGACTGTAAGGGACTACTTAGCCAGCTAGAGACATTTTGTTGTTTATGCAGTAAATGTAGATTGACCCTGCCCCTCCCAGAGGAACTTATTTAAAAGCAAGTCCAGGAAACCAGTCCAAGGTAGCAAAGCCCAGATTCAAGGGCATGTCAGGCCAGGTCGAGACATCCAATCAGTGGGGCTTGCATACTGTCTCCCTAGTACCAAGGAGAGCAGGCCCCACCTTTTGGGAGCCAATTCTGACCAAGATGATAGGCTAGCTCAAATATCTACTAGGGTAAATTGAATTGAATTGGCCACCCGTGTGTGACCTAGCATGACTGTGCACTTTTCTCTGTGTGTTGCAATCTCATTGGACACCTGTGTGTGGCCACGCTCAACCACATGGCCTTTGCTCTCTAAAAGTAAGTCTGTGAGGCTGGGAGGTGTTGCCTGTTTGTAAGAGACAGCCCCGACCATTTGGTTTGATTCTCGATGCTTGACACAAAATAAAGCTTTGCTTGACCTTCGCTTTGTATCAGTCTCGCTCCTTTGATCACGGACCCATTATTGGGGGAACCTATCATTGGGGGCTCGTCTGGGATCAAACAATGAGAATTGAGCCAGCATCAGAATTTTTGGGAAAAGCCTTCGGAGTTAAGATCTTGGGATCCTGTCTGTCTGTCTGGTTGCAGAGCGCCAGAGTATAGCCCACTGGGGAGTAGCTGGATGCAACCATGCACCCCAGCGCTGGAGTGGATGTGGGGATGCCCCATCCCTCCACTGGTAGTTCGTCAGGGGGTTTGAGTCCCCCTAGGTGGTCGGGGGTTCGAGTCCTCCTAGGCGGTCAGGAGATCAAATAAGTCCCCATTGGTGGCAGGCTCTGGGTAAGGACTGCTGGGCCTGCGTTGCCTTTGTCTTGTCCTTTTGTTGTCTGTTGTTTTGTTTGTTATGTTTGCAGGGGACCAAGAAAGTCCCCACCAGCAGCAGGCTGTGGATGAGGATTGATGGGCCTGCGGTTGTCTTTGTCTTGCCTTTTTGTTGTCTGTTTTGTTGTTTATTGTGTTTGGAGAAATGGGACAAGTGGGGCGTAAGGGACCTCTAACACCCTAAGTGTTGTTCTCCAGCATTTCATGGATTTTCAAGGTAAACCCACCCAGTCGGGTGACAAGGTTAAGCTGGGAAAACTCAAAACACTCCGCCAATTAGAGTGGCCCACTTTCTCCACAGGGTGGCCCCAGAAGGAACGTTTGCCTTGGCTCAGATCTACTCTACCCAGAGTGAGGTCTTCGATCTCCATTGAGACCAAATATCGTACATAATGGCCTGGCAATATCTGATAGAATAGCCACATCATGGCTCAAGTCTCACCTTCCCCCTGCTAGTGAAACCCTCTCTCTCCCTCTAAGGCAGGTTAGATCACCAAAACCAGAACAGAGAGATGAGGAGGACCCAGGGAAGAAGACTGTTCTACCTCCTTCAGATGTGGAGGATGTGGAATTCCCCCTCTTCCTTATCTGTTCCCTAAAACTGACTCTTGGTCCCAAGATGCCAGTCCACCTCATATGCAGTAGGAGTCCACCTATGGAACTACCAAGCAGAAAGACAGCCCTGATCCTTCACCTTTCCTCTATCCCCCTCTGCCTCCCCCTACATCACTGGTTCCATCGGCGCCAATGCTGCTTCTCCATGAGGTTGTTCTACTGGGTGGGAGAGGGCGCCCCCACCTAACCTATATCCCTTTCTCCTCTTCTGACATCTATAACTGGAAGGCCCAACACAAATCCTTTTCTGTCCACCCTCAGGATTTAATTAGTTTCTTGGAGACTGTCTTTCTTACCTACCTGCCCACCTGGGTGGATATTCAACAGCTCCTTATGGCTCTCTTTAATGCAGAAGAGAAGGATCACATCATAGAGAAACCCATAAGGTGATAAGTGAGAGACGTGGCAGGGACCTTGATCCCTAGTGAATGGAGGACTACTGCCTGAAGGAACCCCCTGACTGGGAGCCAAATACTGATGAAGCTAAGGAGAGCCTATGCTTCTACCGCCAGGCTCTACTGGGAGGCCTCTGTATAGTTGCAAGGAGACCCATAAATTTATCTAAAATTAGTGTGGTGACTCAAGTTAAGAATGAGATTCTGGGAGCTTTCCTAGAAAGGCTTCATGAAGCCTTTAAAATGTATAGCCCAATCGACCCTGAAGTACCCAAAAATCAGAGGGCATTAAATCTTGCTTTTGCCAGTCAGCCCGCCCCATATATAAGAAGGAAACTTCATAAAATTGAAGGATTTGAAGGGAATGAACTGACTGACGTAGTGGGGATAGCAGAAAAGGTGTTTAACAACAGGGATGCAGAAGAGGATGAAAAAGAGACAACAAACAAAGCTGGATTTGATTGGATTAAGATTTCGGCATTATATGAGGCGGGGAGGAAACAGAGGGAAAGAGGTCAATGGAAAGGTGAAAGGCAGGTAGGGAATGGTAAATTGAAGGAAAAGCCTAAGCACAGAGAAGGCAGTCAAGAAGACTTAGATTCATATCAGTATGTTTTCTGTAAGGAAAAAGGACATTGGCCAGGGAGGGCCCCAAAAGGAAGACGGCAATGCTGGCCACCAGAGACTGAAGGCACCGTGGTTCGGAGCCCCTCCCTGAACCTCGGGTAAAAATTGAAGTGGAGGGGAAATGAATTTTGTGGATTTTCAAGGTAAACCCACCCAGTCATTGGGTGGAGGTGAAGTGGAGGGGAGCCCAATTTTCATCATTACTTAATCCTATGGGAAAACTATCTGGAGAGGAAGTCTGGGTACAAGGGGCGAATAGCACAGAAAGACAAATGGCACAGAAAGACAAAAATGGACAACAGAGAGGGCTTTAAATTTGGCCTCTGGAGTAGTCAAGCA
>PISX010036214.1:0-12181 GCA_004024625.1 Mellivora capensis | reverse complement strand
TGTTGCCTCTAGAGCCTGTCTTTGTGACACACTCAGGTGTGAAGGTAGTGACATACAAGGCAGAAAGGCCATGTGCTGGTGGCCAAGCCAGTGATGTCCTGAGGCTGTGACGGGTGCTCCTGGCCCTCCTCAGATCACCACGGGGAGGTAGCATCACCGCACATGGAAATCCAGGGCTTAGGTTTGAATACCTGAAATTCACTCTGGCATTCAGTCCCTTCTTTAGGCTCCCTGAAATTCAGCTGCTTTGGCTATGAAATCTGAAATGGGCAGAATAGTCCCTTCCTGGGCTCCTGGAAGCACTGCTGAGGGCTGAGGAAAAGGAAGTGGTTGTGTGGTTTGGGGTGTCAGCAGTGGGGGTTCTGGCCTTACCTTCAGGCCGGCAGAGGCTGCAGCTTCAGACAGCGAGACTTTTGCACTCTCTCCACGTTGGAGGTAGAGCCCCGTGCTCACCCAGGCATCACAGTGGCCTGACGAAAGCCATAGGAAAGGCTGAGTTCTTTACTCACCTGCCTCTGCTGCTCCTGGAGCCTCACAGCCCCTCCTGGGGCAGCCCGGGCCCTGCCTACCTCAACTCATCCATGCTTGGTGCATGCATCCCTCCAAAACCCTCGGCAGAACCTCAACCCTGTCTTCCCCAAAGTACACCATAGACAATGAAGCTGGCCCACCGGAGCTTCAGTACCTGCAATGTCCTGTGAGCCCAGGAACCCCACTTTCCCCCGGGTTCTGATGCTCTGGGCGCACTCCCCACTCTGTACCTGGGTTGTTCCCATCGATCTCCACAGTGATGGGGTGTCCGGAGCTGCAGGTGCAGATTCCAAGTTCCAGTGCCAGCTGGGAGCAGTCAGTCCCAGAGCGTGCCAGCTCCGTGGCCAGGCAGAGCACTGCAGCCTCAAAGGAGTCGCCAGCCACAGGGTGCTCCCGGCTCACAGCTGGGAGGCCAAACAGACGCACTATCTTCCTCATGTGTCGGTGCACAGATTTGTAAGCAGGGACTCCCTTTGCTGGGATCTGTAGGAAGGCTGCACCATCTGCTCCCAGCTTTGCCAGCCAGTGCTTTTTCAAGTTCCTAACCCCATGGCTCAGCATAGCGTGGAATTCAGACAGCGCCTTGCGGAAGTGGTAGCTCTGCATCTCGGGAGTGGGGACAGGGAAGCAGCCTGCATGGAGAGTCTGAGCTAGGATACTGAGGCCAAAGCAGTTGACGATGATGTTACCGGGGAAATGAGCCAAAGCAGAGCGGCCTGGATTCTGGCTGGCCCACCACCAGGCGTGGCCCCCGATCAGCAAGCCCCCACCCTCGGCCACAAACTCCTGCAGCTGCTTAGCCTCCTTGTCACTGTAAGCCATGCAGCAGTAGACACGCAAGTCCTGCGTCAGATGGGGCTGCAGACTGCACTCCAGGCCATGCTCCGACAGGAGGGCACACAGGTTTTCTAGACCTGTGGTCACCCCAAGTTTACCTGTCTGGCCTCTGGCCAGCCAGCGCACAGCATTGAGCAGAAAGGGCTCCAGTTTGGGATAACAGAGGATGGACTCATGCGCAGCCAGAACCACCCGGCCCCGGCCATAGCGGGCAGCTGCCAGGAAGCAGCCGAGTGAGGCATCTAACCCCAGAGGGAAGGCAAGGGCCCCGTGAACCAGCAGCTGCGAGGGGACTGCATCCGTGTTGAAGTCCAGCTCTGAGATGCCTTCCAGGAGCTGCTGCTGATCCTGCCTGAGATCCTCCCCACATCTGCAAAGTGACAGGGGACAGAGGGGCTCCAGTCAAGTCAGAGAAGCACTGAAACAAGCTCACTGGATGGGGAAATCTGTGTGGGGGTGCAAAGATGACCTTGTTCATACCCATCTCCTCGTTCTCACTAATAACTGCTAGGGTTGGAGTATGTGATGCCATTTACTTTATCGAGTCTAAGGAAGATCTTTTTAAATTTTTTTAAATTAACATACACTGTATGTTATTTGCCCCAGGGGTACAGGTCTGTGACTCGTCAGGCTTATACACTTCACAGCACTCACCATAGCACACACCCTCCCCAATGTCCATAACCCAACCATCCTCTCCATACCCCCTCCACCCAGCAACCCTCAGTTTGTTTTGTGAGATTAAGAGTCTCATGGTTTGTCTCCCTCCCGATCCCATCTTGTTTCATTTTTTCCTTCCCTACCACCCAAACTCCTGACTTTGCCTCTCAAATTCTTCATATCAGGGAGATCAGATGAAAATTGTCTTTCTTTGATTGACTTATTTCGTCTAAGGCAGATTTTTTCACCTTTTAACAACTCACCGATGGCATACTCCTGTCTAACTGACAGTGTTTGCTCTTACTTTGGGACACATAAGAATACAATAAGAATATAACTGACAAGGTCACAGACTTTTGATGGGCTACTGAGGAGTTTGGTAGTGGCCTTACGTGCAAATCTTAAAATCCACATTCTCCAAGTAAACCCTTTTTCAGGAATTCTTCGTATGCTAGTCAACTGAGTGGTGGATATTCTGGCTTGACTTTTATGTCTTTTTAAGTAAATATACATATAAGTAAGTCAGAAAAAAAAATAGTCCATTCCTAGAGAAAGTAGTTCTACATTTCTCAGAGCTAATTTTGGCAAAAAAAAAAAAAAAAGGTGTAAAAACATCAAGCTCTGAGCTAGAAATGAAGTAAATTGTTTAATACTACACTTAAACATATATGCAAATACACACTCTTAAAGTGCTCACTTAAATGTGATAAGAATATTTACCACTTTTTATTGAGAAATGGTATAAATGTAAGAAATTGAGAAAAAGTTCTGTATTTCAAAATTTTTTAAATAAAGCCAATTTGTTGATCCTCTAAATGTCAAACAATAACATAACTTATTGCTTAAATAAGTGACAGGTTAACTATAGATGGCATGCCATATGGCAATTAAAGTAATTTTAACATAATATTGGAAAAAGCTTAATGGAAAAAATTTAAAAATCAGATTCCAAGATACTGTACCTTAAATAAACCACAATTCGTGAGACAAACCACCAAAAACAAAAACAAAATAGAAAACACAGAAGCATGACATAGAAGCAGAATCTAAAGCATGTTTATCAAAATGCCTTCAGTGACCCTCTTGGCTACTGAGATTATAGGCTATTTTAATTAACTTTATAAAACTTGATTGTCTCATAAGAAAAACCAAATATTCTTAAAAATAGTTCATTCATTCAAGTAGCAAACATTATTGGAAAAAGTACCTCTTGTACAGTTTCTTCTTAATTTCTCTTCAGCATAAAAGAGGAGGAAGGAAAAAACTGGCATCAGTCAGACCGTGGTTTACTATTTGTTGGTTAAAAATGACAGGTAGATCCATTTGAATTACTACAGACATGTGTCCAGAACATTCTACTGAGCAAAAAGACTTCTAAAATAGCAGAACTTCATGATGCAGTTTATGTAAGACAAAAATAACCAAAGTTGATATATGTGAGTGTAAATGTCAAAAATGTCAGGGTAAAACCACAATTAACTTTTGGACTGTGGGATAGAGAGTATTGGTATTGAAAGAGATAGTCAAAGGGGCTTCTGCCTCGTTGGTTTTTTTTTATTTTTCTTTTTAAAAAAGGAGAATATATGAATATAATTTCTCAGATAATTAAAAATTAAATTTAAAATGTTAAAATGTAACTGCTTCAAAGATAGAAATAAAATGTATGATCTACACATGTGTTGGGGAATTAAAGGAGTAGAGAAAACTCAGTCAAGAAAGAATGCAGAAAGAAAAAAGCATAAAAACAGAAAATAGAAAGAAGGCAAGAGTAAGAGATAAATTGACGTTATCACTATATATGAATGGGTTAAATTTCTATATGAAAAGACAAAGGCTCCTGGACTGGGCTAAGATCATCTAGGTATAAGCTGCCTAGGTATAAGCTGTGAAACTGACACAGAAGGACTTAAAATGAGGTAATCTACATATCAATAAAACTGTATCTGAAAACACAGCAAAAAGAAAGCAGAAGTGACAGTATTAATATGAGATGCAACTGAATTCGAGGAGGAAAGGATTAAAATACACAAGGATGAATATTTTCCATGGGTAAAAGTTACACTTTACCAAAGATATCATTTTCATCAAAACAAAGTGCTGATAGCAAAACCCACTAAAAAGCAAATTAAAATTTGATGAACTCATAATTGTGTTTGGGAAGGTAATGGCTGTCTCAGCATCCAATGGGTCAGTTACATTAAAAAGGGGGGGAAATAGACGTGATTTGAGCAGAATGAAAAATACATTTGATTAGAACCAGAGGACAATGGCGTAACATGTCCCAGACTCTGATGGCAACAGAGAGTCATACTGCTGTATTATACCAGTTTGTGGCATAAATATATGGGGAAAAAAAAAACTTTCTGTAAAATATCAGTTTTCAGCTCACATACATGCACCAAAGAGCAGATTAGATGATCTGTATCAAGCTTCTCAGAGTGGTAGCTACCATAGTCCAGTGGCATGAGAATGGGGATAGTGGTGTGGGATGGAAGACAACCTGCCATTCTTCTCTATATATTTCTCCATTGACTGTATGTTTTCACTGTAAACCTTGTATTCCTTTAGAAGTACTTTTGTTAAAAAACGGGATGTTTCTCAAAAGAAAAATGAAGAAAGGAAGGGCAAGCATAGCAGAGCATAGTAGAGGGAAACACCAAGTAATTTTCAACTGATTGGCAATGTTATAAGGGTAATAATAATGATCTTACATATTTATTTACCAATATTTAAAATCTTGTATACTATCTGTTTACAATATTGAGGTCTGAAAAATAATGAGAATAGCTACTACTTAATAAGGCTCTTAATACATGGTAAGCATTTACACATACGGATTATCTCTCTTGATCATGATAAACCTGAAATATATTGTTCTTGCTTTACAAACGAGGCTTAGAAAACTTGGGCAGCTTCCTCCATGGTTCTTAGCTAATAGCTGGTGGGAACAGGAAGCAAATCCAGGGTGGTTTGCCTTTAAAGCCAATGTTGTCCACACAGCAGAAAGTCTCCTTTAACTGAGTCTTTGGAGTAAGCCCACAAGTGGGTATATGGCAGGCAACACATATAGTTTGTGCAAAGGAGGCTTTAAATAGTTGTGAAGGTTGGGGTGCCTGGGTGGCTCAGTAGGTTGAGTGTCTGGCTACGAATTTTGGCTCAAGTCATGACCTCAGGGTCCTGGGATTGAGCCCTGCATTGGGCTCTATACTCAGCAGGGAGTCTGCTTGAGGATTCTCTCCCTCTGCACACCCCCCCAATAAATAAATTTTTAAAATAATAGGTATGAAGGTACAAATAATACAGTATTTATGGAAAAGAAATTGTCCCTTCAAAGCTGACCGTGCAGGAGGCACTGAAAGAGAAGGGAAGAAGAGAGGCAGTGGTGTTCAGAAAAGATACCAGAGCATACCTGAACAAGTAGGTGATACAGGGAATGGCTTTGTGAATGCAGCTTAAGAGCTCTCCTAGTCATGACAGCTATGACAAGAAGGCTCGGTGGGAAGTGAGTCACCATCCCCTTCACCATACCTTGGCCTTGTCTATTCTATTCCTCATGGTGCCTAATTGGCTTATTTTTCCTGAAGCGTTTGTTTCTTAATTTGTTTTCTTTGCTCTAAAATCCTCCTTGTCATCTTATTCTGCCACTTTTATTATTTAACATTTATTTTTAGAAAGGTGTAAACAGAACATTCAGGGAATCTGCTTCTGCTCCCTGGATCACTTGTTTCTTCAGGGATGACTGATTCTGTTGTCTTTCCATACTAAATTTCGGTCTCTCTTCTGCTTCCCTTTTAAATTTATTGCAGTGTTTATTTATAGAGTCGGTGTATGGATTTTTTTCCCTGATTAGCATTGGCAGATCCTTCCTATGCTTTCTAACTTACCCAGGACCCTGTGTTTTTATGCATGCCCCACATCCATCCATCTTCCCAGATAACATGGAGGGTGGTATGTTTCTGCTTTCCTCTTCCTTGTGGCCTGCGGGTTGTAGCACGAACTGAAGGACAAAAGTCACCTGGGCCCACTGCTGCGCTCACTGGGGGCTAGTCCCTCCACTCTTTGGGGACCTGAGGTAGGCCTACTCCACCCACCGGGGTGGAGCACACCTGAGGAGTTCCAGCCACCACTGTGCAGGGAGGATGGCAGCTCCAGCATCCTTTTCGACTTCCCCCAAATCCTGAAGTAGCTTTGCTGCTTTTGTGCTCGTGTGTAATCTCACCTAATGGGTGCATTCTTCTAGAACATGAGAAGACATTAATGATAGTTCTTGGATTTGTGGTTTCCACTTCTTTCTCGCCTCTGGGGTGGGGGTGGGGTCAGGCGATGCTGCATACCTGCCAGGTACCTGTCAGCCTCAGAACTGCCACCTTCAGCTCTTTACTTAGCATTTTTCATTCATTGGTCAGATTGGTGGAGACGGCAACTCCAGGGTCTAGCCTCACTTCACACAACGTGGAAACTCTTTGGGATTGTGGCGAGGATCACGTGACTGAACACGAAGTCTTCAAGAGATGCATAAGCTGCCGGCAGATGTTTACTTCTTCGTAAGGAGTTCCTAATATATTCTCCACCTTATGGGTTACGCCACACGTAAATGCATTGAGGCGTTGTTCTAGGAATGAGGTTTTTGCTAGACTCTTCTGTGTCTTGGTATTCTGCATCTGAGTGCCTTTGGATCTGACTTTGCATGTTAAAGCAAGTGCCGTGTCCTCCTCAGCTTTGTAAGCATAGGTGTGCAGTCAGCTCTTGCCCTTGGGGCCAGGACAGGGAGAGTATCTTCTGTTGGCTTTTAGAGAATGCCCCTCCCCTTGGCAGACAGAGTATTTCCTGTCTCCAGCAGGAATTTGAACTTAGCAAACCAGCTGGTCAGTCCAGGAACATTGACCAAGATTTGCTGGCAGGGAAGTTCCCCCCAAACCTCTAAGGGATTGTGCCTGGGAGGCTCAGTCGGTTAACTGGCTGCCTTTGGCTCAGGTCATGATCCCAGGGCCCTGGGTTCGAGTCCCCCATCAGGCTCCCTGCTCAGCGGAGAGCCTGCTTCTCCTCTCCTTCTACCTGCCACGCTGCCTACTTGTACTCTCTATCAAATAAAGAATAAAATTTGAAAGAAAAATAAAACATAAACTCATAAAACAAAACCAAACCTCTAAGGGGATGCCAGGTGACGGAAAAATGAATGTGAGCCAAGGGCCTGGGCGGAAAGTAATCGGGCCTTCTTAGACTTTGAGCTGATCTGTTCTACAGGCTCCAGCTCATTTCTTGGCTGAGCTCCCCCGGCAAAACATTCCTTAACATGAAGTTATCTGTGGGGTTAACACTGTGTACTAGGCCACCCTTTCTTTTTTATGGTTTTGGATGTGTACTCACTTATGTATTCATTAATTTATATGGCATACAAATATCTCTCACTCTCTACTACGTTTCACACGGCAGGCACTGAGAATAAAGCAGCAAACAGGACAGGCAAGATTAAGGCATTCATGCAGCTTTATGTCCTGGCTGCTGAGCAGGCACTCACAAGGGCACAGGTGGGATATGATATACGGATTGTGATCACTGATGTTTAGGCCATAAATGGGGAAGAGTGACACTGGAAGGTCAGTCCTAGATTCAGTAGTGTCATTGGGAACGGCTCTTTGGAGGAGGGGTTTTGAGAAGAAACTGAATAAGGAGAATAAATTGCCTTTTCAAAAGTTGAGGGAAGATCCAGAGTAGTAAGAGTAATTTGAAAACCAGGGTTTAAAATTAACTGCCATCAAACTGCCAATGTTTTGTTTTGTTTTTTAATAGCTGGATTCGCAAATCTCTTGAAAGTATGTAAGACAAGAAACCTAATGTTGCACTTGTGGCCTTTGAATTCTTGAATGTGTGTGGCTGATGTATCAGCTACAGCTCCTCCTGGAAGTACCCAAATTAGAAAATACCTAAGTACTCAACAAAAGGACACAGTTCAACAAACGATGGCACCTATACTGTGACGAGAAACTCCCATTAAAAGGATTATTGTTAAAAATAGAGAAATGGTTTTAAACAAATACAGAATAGCAGTACACAATCACAAGTAGCAAAACTGATGTATGGTGATGGAAGTTACAGAAAGGTGAAGATTGTGTTGGAGAGATAATGAGAAACAAACATATTCAGATGCTTTAATGTCATATTGTTATTTCAGTAGAAGTTTTGCAAATAAGGAACTCTGATAACGTGGAAGAGTTATTTTCATACATTACCTGAATGTTCCCAGCACTTCTGTTGGTCGTTCAAGTAGAGACTAAACACTACTATTATGTACTGTAGAAACCATAGTTCAAACTACTGTAAGCCCAGTGTCCACAATGGTGACTAGAACTTAACAGGCTCATAGTACATTTTATCTATCTATCTGTCTACCTATCTATCAATTTTTATTTATTTTGAGAGACATAGAACGTGTGTGCTTGGCAGGAGGGACAGAGGGAGAGGCAGGGAGAGAATCTTAAGCAGGCTTCATATTCAGCAAGAGTCTGTCACGGGCTCGATCCCATGACAGTGAGATCATGACCTGAGTTGAAATCAAGAGTCAGAACCACCCAGAACCCCAAAATACATTTTAGATGAATAAAAGAATGGACAGGTAGAAAGAGGGAAGGAAAATTGATATGGTAAGGAAATTTGTTTCTTTGTCCATTTGTTGCCAAATTGATAAAATAATAGAGAATGTGAGGTCAAAGATATCTAGTGTCTAATTTGAGGAAATTTTTTCTGTTCTTTACGATTTTATAAAAAGGCAGAGAAGTAATGTAAAAAACTTTTTTTCAGGTTATAATTATAGATAATATGGAGATGATAGAAAGGTAATGATGAAAATAATAATCACCTATCAACCTAACCCTAGAGATACACTATAAATATTTTGTTTTATTTTCTTCTAGTATTTTACTTCCCACCTATATATGTATACATGTCTTAACAAATTTGGCATCATTTAAATATACTTTTATATCTTAATTTTGCCTATGTATCACGAGCATTTTCTTATTCCTTTAATTAATAAGTCTTTAAGGGCTGAATAGTAAGCTATGCCATAGTAATTTAAGCAATGTTCCATTTATTAGACACTCAGAGGTTTCCCAGTGTTTTACACACCGGTGAAAATATCATTAAAAATATTTGCTGCTAAATATCCACCTCATGGCCCAATTTCTCCTGTCCACCCCTTTCATCTTCCCTTCCCCCAGGGACGTTGATTCAGACAGTTGCTTCCTGTAAACTTCCAGCACATTGTGCTGGTCTTTGAGTAGGGTTCCTTGGGAACCCAATTCTGGGAGTATGGTAATGTTTAGCCAAAACTACACTTGCAGTTCTCCTTTGACTCACCAATGCCATTTCCAGTGATATGGCAAAAAATATGAAGACATATGCACGTAGGCATTTATTGTAGTATAGATGTAATTAAATACATTAGATTAAATTAAATATTAAATGTTAAACATTAGAAACTAAATATTAGAAACTCGAATGTCTGTCACTAAAAAACTAGCTGGAAAAACTACACTCTGTACATCTGTACATTTCAATGTAATAGAATACATAGTGCATATCTATAGGCTATTATGAAGCCATATCCAGAAAATAAAGCTAAGTAAAAAAAGTAAGGTGAGGGAAAATGTGTGTAGTTTACTATCCCGTTTTTGAAGTGTGTGTTTATGTGTGTGTGTGTGTGTCTGTGTCTGTGTGTGTGTGTGTTCATTTATAAACCAACGATGGAGTAAAGGTAATTTTCTTTAGAAAGGGAGAGAAGAAAATTATATAACGGGAATAGGGATAGAATGTTGGCTTCTTCAGGTTTTACTTTAGATCCACATAGCTATGCTACATAATTATAAAATAATCTTAATTCACAAAAGCAACTCCCAAAAGAAACAGTAAAATAGTAAAATATCCTAATGAATCTACATGTGTATCCACTCAGTGTATAACCACAAAGGGAAGGGCTAATCTAAATGTCATTAAAGGATGGTAATTTGACTTTATACACCTCATAAAAACTATCATAAGGAAGAAAGGAATTGGAAATAATCTTTAACTGTGCTGGTAGTACTGTTATTTTACAACTGTTAGTGTGTGTTGTGGCATAAAGTCAATCAGTTATTAAGGTGCTTTCTGTCAGAGCTAGGCTTTCTCATCACGGAACATAGGAGACAGATATATGATTGTTCAAATGAAATAAAACCTTGTAGCCCAGAAGTTGAATTTGAAGGATCAGTATGAACTCTTGATGTGATTATCTTTTAAAAAACTTCTTAGCTCTGCCCACTCAAAAGCCCTGGAAGCAATGGTCAACCCAGGAGCAGTGAGCACCTCAGCAGGCTTTGGCTCCTAAACACCATTTCCCACTCAAAGAAGGGCAGGCTCCTTGGAGAAATGGTTGGTCTTGGGTGTGGGGCAGGAATGTGTAATGTGAGACCTAAACAAGGAAGTCCATTAGGGTTGGGTCAAAAATTTCAGGAGTTCAGGAGCCTTTTTGTGACTAGGCTCACAATGGCCAAACATCAGATGACCGACAAAGCTACTTCATCTGTAGCATTGATAAAAATAAATGAAACACATTTATTATATGAGTGTTTCAATCCATGCTTTCACAATGGAGACCTCTGGAAGATTCTAGGGATCCACTCCAACCAGTGTTTTGAAAATTGGTTAAAAAGGGGAGGAGAGGGAGAACCCAGCATTTAATCGTGCCTTCCCTACACAGACTGTACCACAGGGCAAGCTAATAGTGGAAGAAGGGAAGTTCGTTTTTTGTTTAAAGGTTTTATTTATTTGTCAGAGAGAAAGAGCAGAAGCAGGGATGCGCCAGGCAGAGGGAGAAGTAGGCTCCCTGCTGAGCAAGAAGTCGGATGTGAGACTGGATCCCAGGCCTCTTGGGATCATGACCTGAGCAAAGGCAGGTGCATAGCCAACTGAGCCACCCAGGCATCCTAGGGAAGTTCATTTTTATAGAATTATCCTAAATACTAAATTTTAAAAAATGCTAGAACTTTAAACCTACCATGTTATAACCACTAATGAATTAACAGATCTTGGGCTAGGCAATGATGATTAATGGCTGCTAATACCACAGTGAGAGAAATAGACATTGTGTCCCATCCTATGGGTAGAAGCCTGAAGACAGGCAGGCAGAGAGAAGGAGCCGAGGTCTCTGTCTCACCCTTCAGGCTGTGTTTCTGACAACCACTATGTCACCTCTGAGACCCCAGGTCCCAGGGAGTGTCCTAGCAAGGCACCAGTGTCCATCAGCTCCTGGGCTCCAGTGACACTACCACCTTCCTCTGAAGGTGGCGCTATTGCTAAGCCTTTGGTTACCCTTGTGTCTCTCCTAAGGGTTTTCAGCTCTTGAATCACCCTTAGGCAGTTCCATGTACTAAGTCCCCCTGGAACACCAGCTAGTCCTGACTGGGTCTGACCAATAAGCCTTCCCCGATGACCTAAATACCCTCCACTCCCTTCTTTGTTACTCTGTCCACTTATCCTGCTGTGCTTTCCTTGTATCCTTATCAACACCTGCCAGATTTTCTATTTATTGGTTTCCTCAATTGCCTAATCCTGCACTGGACTATATACGAGCAGATAGTAGGGCTTGGCCCGCTGAATGGGGCCTGGCACAGGTAAACCAATGTTCTTTCATCTGTTTGAGAGACACCGATACGCACTCACCAACCCAGGAACTAGACACGGGAGACAGAGAGGTGAAGGAGATAAGGTTTTCTATTTGGCTGCAGGACAGAGTAGCAGTCAGAACCCAGCCTCTTTGGGCCTCAGTGCATTTTAAGAATCCTGTTTTTGGCTTGTGGTGGTTCCAAAACAGAGTGGAGAAGTACGTGTATTGAAATGGAGCCTGACGGTGCCTGGGTTGCTCAGTTAGTTGAGCGTACGATTGAGAGAACCAAGCAAATTCCACACTGAGTGCAGATCCCAATGCCTGGCTTGATCCCACAACCCTGAGATCACGACCTGTGCTGAGAACAAGAAATGGACGCTCAACCGACTGAGCCACCCAGGCTACCCTGAGCGTCTGAATCCTGATCTCAGCTCAGGTTTTGATCTCAGGGTCTTGAGTTCAAGCCATGTCTTGGGCTCCATGCTGGTCATAGAACCTACTTAAAAAAAAAAA
>PISX010036213.1:0-12182 GCA_004024625.1 Mellivora capensis | reverse complement strand
AAGACCATCACCCAACAGATGAGTGTGCAGTCAGGCTGACCAGTGCTCTGAGCAGACAGAGTCTCCCTCCCAGGGCCTAGGAGGTCAAGGACAGGATGGCCCAGGACAGGACATACAACCCACATTAGTGAAATGTAAACTTCTTCCCCGCTCAGCTTCTTGACTTAACCAGGTCCTCCAGGGACCTGATGAGGGAAAGACCAACATCTGAGGCCCAAAAGGACTGTGATGTTTGATGTTTAAAAACTGCAAAGAGAAAATATCCCAGCCCAAAGTGAGGACAGAGTGACAGGCTGTGCAAATCAGCAGGGTCAGGAGGTGAGTATAAATAACACGGGAGGGAGACAAGGGCTTCTGGAAGGAATCTAAATTCCACTGTTCTATTTTGCATCATCTTGGAACATCCAGAATAGGAGAAGACCAGAATTCCTACAGAACAGGAATTCCCGAGGCGCCTGGGTGGCTCAGTGTGTTAAAGCCTCTGCCTTCGGCTCAGGTCATGATCCCAGGGTTCTGGGATGGAGCCCCTCATTGGGCTCTCTGCTTGGCGGGGAGTCTGCTTCCCTTCCTCTCTCTCTCTGCCTGCTTCTGCCTACTTGTGATCTCTGTCAAATAAATAAATTAAAAAAAAAAAAACTTAAAAAAAAAAAAGAACAGGAATTCCCTGTGTAGACTGGGAGGACACTAAGCCACTTGCATCGAGTTAGGAGGCCTATGGTGCCCGAGTAAGGGGCAGCCAAGTGTAATGAACCCCAGTGGGAGATGTAATCAGATCAAGTGAAAGAGCATGGCAAAAGCTTCACAACTATAACCCCAGTATGAAAGCTAGAGAAATACAAGTCAGGCTGAGACCCTGAGCGAGAGCCTTGGTGTTATACACATACAGTTTCATGACCAGCAGGCTCTTGTATTCAGGAAGCCACCAGCTTCATTCCAGGGATCGGGTCAGGGGGAGGGTAATGCTAGTAGAAGTTGTCTCCATGTTGCCTCCCATCCTCTGAGCAAATTCTACCCGACAGGTTCTTCTGGCTATCCACCCATAGGTTGACAGCTGATCTCGCTGAAAAAAAAACTCTGATAGCAGTTTTTAGGTCCCCTTGTACAAGACTGTGAGATGGAAAATTTTCTCTCCGCCTTAAGTCTGTATATCAGGCCTATAGGGACCCTGCCCGAGTCCAAGGATTTTAAATGGGGGCAGGGACAGAGAGCTTTACCAAAGAGGAGTGCTTGCTCACAGAAGGCATACCATTCCCTATGTCATATCACCTGACTGGACAGTATCAGAAAATAACCCATTTTAAAAAACAAACCTAGAATACAGTCCCAATAAGAATTAAGCTTCGTCTATACACAGTCTTTCTATTCTGGTGAATAGTCAGTGGAAGAGGGGCAAAATCAGGGGAGCCTTTGCATTAGGCAACCTCACCAATGTTAGCTCCTTCAGTCCTCACAGGAGGAAGTATTTGCTCTATTTTACAGAAATAAAGAAAGGGAAGGGAAGGGAAAGAGAAAGGAGAAGGGGAAGGAAAGAGGATGGGGAAGGAGAAGGTGAAGGAAAGAGGAATGGAAAGGGGGAGGGAAGGGAAAGGGAACGAGGGGGAAGGAGGGGAAGGGAGGGGAGGGGAGAAAAAAGGAAAGAAAAGAAAGGAGAGGGGAGGGGAGGAAAGGGAAGGGAAGGAGGAGAGAAGAAGGAAGAAAGAAAAATGAAACTGGGAGGCAGGGAGTGTCCCTCAGCCGCACACTGTGAATGTGGGTTTCAAACCCAGGCCTGTTACTGCCAACATCACACACTGACATTAGTGGCCTCACTGCAACTTCATCAGTGACTGATGGGGACAGAATAAGAGAACCTCTCTCGAACCTCTGCTACCTCCCAAGGTAAGAATATGTAAGTTCTCAAACAATATTAAAACCATATGCAGCTATTAAAAATCATATTTTCCAAAATGATTTCTCAGCATGGAAAAATAATGATCTTAATCTCTGAAAAAGGTAAGCTATAAAAACTGCATCCATAAGGTACTCACTATTTGCACAGGAGTACACATGTACAATGCAGACAGACACACATACACACACATTTTTCCTGGGAAATCCAGAAAAAATACAACAAATTGTTAATAGTGTTTCTTTGGGTAATCAGATTACATTTGATTTTTGTTTTGATACTTTGTGATATTTTCCAATTTTTCCTACAATGACGATACAAGATTCCTACAATCAGAAAAAAGGTTAAAAATATAAAGTGATTTTTGACAAAATAAATATACATTTTTCAAAAAAAATAAGATTTACACTAAAAGCAAAACCATTTTAAAGGCACTAACTTGTAAAATAACATCCCAATATCACCTTACATCAAAAAGAAAAACAGAAAAATATTAATTCCCAGAAATTCAAATAGCATTAAAAGAAGCAAGCTTAGCATACTGAGGATTTAAAAATAAAAAAGGTATAATAAAAAAATTTATACAAGTGACTGCCCAGAATCACAGAAAAATCAGAAATGGAAATTTTTAGAAAATGCCTTTTCCTCTTATGCCTGGAAAAAATATCTTAGAGGGATTATAGGTTCATAGGAGAACTTGGCTGAACTTTGGCTTGTTTCAACAACCCCTTTTTTTGTTCTTTCTCTCTCCCTCAACACACACACATACACACACACACACACACACACACAAAACCAGGCCTCCTCAAGTATTTACCTCTTGACTCACTCAGATTAAACTCATCGTCCAGCTTTCCCTAAGGGCCTGACCCAGCACATGCCCATCCTACTCAAAGCTGAGGTGGGGGCCTGCTCTCTCTCCTGCCCCAACTCACCAACCACCTCCCACACTGGCAGGAGGGCTGCGAGCCCAGCTTAGGCTTGCCTCTCTGTCACCACCCTATTTATCTGGGGCCTTGCCACACACAGTGGGGCGCTCAGGGGACATGTCAGCCAGGCCTGTCTTGGCTGTATTGTGCCCAGAAGGTTCCCCCTGACAGTACCTCACAAAGACTGACAAAACTCAGGCACAGTCCCATGATGGTTCCCTGGGGAGTCTTCTCCTCCAGCTGATAGAAGGAAGAGGAGAAAATGTTGGGAGGCGAGCCAGGACCGGGGAAAAAGAAGCTGAAGAGAAAGGCCAATCCCCCCATGAAGCTGTTCTTGTTCAGGAACCAAAGTCGATGTGTCCTTCACTTACCACTCCCCACATCAGCATAGGACTTGCTTTACTCAGCCTAAGGTCATGAAATACCAATGGGCCACCTGAGCACACTCCTCTTGCTCAGGAAGAATCCAACACCTTGCAGTTTATGTTAGTCAGGATAGGCCTGTATACTATCCTGTTGTACTGTAGTCACAAAATACCGGGGAATGTGTCCCTTCTCGTCCACACTCCATATGCACTGCAGGTCAGCTGGGGGCTCTTTCCAAGTTGTCCTCACCCTGGAGCCAAACTATGGTAAGCTGCCGTGACAGGGGGCACAGGGACAGCTAACATGCACACTGGCTGCTAGTGCTTCTGTCCAGAACTTGACACTGAATTAGCCAAGGTCATACAGCCACATACGGTCAAATGGACAGAAAGAACAGCCCTTTACGCCAAGAGGAAGAGTCAGAATATTTGTGAATATCCACGTTTCCAGTAGGTCCCCAACAGCTGCTTTCCACCTGCCCAATAAAGAACACACTTGGGAAACAGAAACGTCTCCACCATGATCTCTGGCTAGAACAGAGTGACCAGAGAGTGAGAAGCAGAAGCTTCAACTAGCTACCATTAGAAAACCTGTAACTGCATCTCCCCACCTCTTGAACAAATGCTTTTGGAAAGCGAACCATTAAATAGTACGGAGCTTCAACAGTTACTCAAGATTCCAAGTCATCACCACTCTCTCGTATTTTAAACACACACACACACACACACACACGCACGCATACAAACACAGTCAGTCACTGCCAGCCATCTGTACTGAAAATAAAATATTCCTTTTTTATGAATAACACTTTTCCGGGATTGGAGTCCCCCGTGAAATGTTGCTTTACAAAGCTCAGTCAATCCCAAGTGAAAATTCCTTCTTTCTTAGAAAATGTCATCGTCTGTAAACGTTCCCTGGGGCCAAGCTCAAGTTGGCACTCCAGAGCTGCTCCCAGAACGAAACCGTCCGTGAATCAAGCTTTTAGATACTCTCAACACTTTTGGCATCCAGACATTCATACAGCCCTGAATTATTTATTCACCAATTTTGCACAACTTCCTAAACACCAGTGGAGACCAGGACGGTTTCAGCTATTTGATGTTACGTCTTCTCAAGTGGTTAAAGACGCGATAAAGCACCCCATTGCTTAAGCCTGCCATCTCAGTTCCATTAGCAGTAAAGACCTCTCTATTCAAACTGCTAAGTAAATCCTCCGAGAGCCCAGGGACTGTTTCATGCTTGAAAGCAACCGTTAAGAATTTGACAACAACCAAACTGTTCCTATTTAATCCTTCTCCCAAGGTAAAAAGAATTATAGGTAAACATATGCCTTCATTATTTGCTTTGCTGCATTTCAATACCCAATCCCACACAAAATTGCCAGCCAAGGATTTAATGCAATCACTTCTGTATTGCAGAGCTACTGCCTTTGCAGAATGGAAAAAGCTTAACAAGGGACATAGAGCTGGTTAACCAGCTACTGTATTTTGCGTAACATACATCTTAAATGTCACAGGGGTGACGTGCAATCACAGTGATGCTTTTCACGAGTTTTGGTTTGTTTTTTTTGGGTTGTTTTGTTTTGTTTTTGGACGGGACTTGAAATAACAGTTCCGGGCTGGTTTGTTTTGGCTGACAACAAACATCTCATCTGAATGCAAACCAAAGGTTACACGAAACTATGAAAAGAAGAATGGAGAGAGATGTTGTTGAACTGACAACCTTGTTGTTTGGTTTTGAGAGATGGTCGATACAGAGTATCCACTTGCAGGGTTCTTTTCTTTCAGGTGGTTTTGTTTTGGTTTTAGCCTTTGGTTCTTTATAGGCTTGTAAAGCTTCTCATAACCAACCAGGGTTAGGCAGACCATCTACTCCAGTAGAGGATCATTTGGAAAACCAGTACATATAGCAACATTTTTCAACTGCTTGACGATGTCCAATCCTTCCCCCATCACGACCATGACCCACCAACACACACGTGCAAAGAAAGAGTCATCAAGATAATAGTTCCTTCGAGGAAAACCTTGCGGCAAGATTATCAAGTGAACCACCAATGAAGAATATCCCAAGTTGGGGATCCTACGTTTGGGGACAACTACTCTTTACACACCCACTGACCGAGCTCTCCTCTAACTACTTCTCCAACTACTTCTCTTACTACTTAGTATTATTGCTCTCCGCAAAATCAGTTTCTTTTGTCAGTGACCTAGAGGAAAGGCTTCTATGTTACTTCTGTTGTGGGGTAAAAAACAGTTGGTACCTCCTGGGATCTGGGCTTCAAAAACAGGAATGACCCACTGTCTGTTTCAATCGTAGCTTCTCCTATGCAAAGCTCCCTAAAGAGCCTTTGAACCTCTTATGCCACTGGGACACTATTTTCTCCAAACAGACATTCTCTATTCTTCACTGGTATTTTAAAGGTGGCTTGCATTAGGACACAACCTGTTGGCCAACGAACGGTTAGAGGACATCCTTTACAAGTCCATATATATCAGTGAGAAAAGAGCATTTTCAAATCAGGTTCGAACAACTGCTTTTGTGGTTTTTACTTTCAGGTGTTCTGTAGGTCAACAATCAAATACACATCATAACTTTCTTTTTTCTTTTACAGCCTTTTATATTGGATTTGCTTCTAATAGGATAGTATTTTACTAAAAAAGGGCACCTTCTAGTTTTGTTATTATGGGCAATGAAAATATGGAGTGCTTATTATTCCTGACCGGAAGATTCAGAAGCACCCTAGGAAAAATCGGAGATTTTCCCAATCATATCCTAACTGCAAAGACTTCCTAATTGATAGGCCAGTTCATTACTCAAGATACGTTTTTAGTCCACATCTGTTTTTCCCTACTAATTTACCACATTTGGGGACTCTTTTCCCCTTAATCTATTTTAATTTGGCAAACTAATTTGGACCTTAGGCCAAACTGAACTGAGAAGTAAGCTTCTGAAGTTAAAGAACTGTGATGGTCATTATTTAAATGATGTTATCCTTGTGTCTGAGAACTGACCGTTCTGCTAGGAAACGTGCTTTCTCCCGGCTAGCCAATCCTATCTTGTTGACTCTCTTCTGCCCAACAGAAGAGAAAGGGTGAAGGTCTGAGTGTGGGTAGAGTACACTTGAGAAGTGCCAGCAAAAAGATCTTGTTTTCAGGTAGGAGGCCCCGAGAAGTATAATCAAAACCAAAAACACCACCAGTGCTCCAGGTACAATAACCAGCCAATCAGTTCTCTCAATCCAGGTGTTACATCCTGGATTTACAACTCCTACTAAGGCTCATTGTATTAATACATTAAACAGAAGTTCTAAAATGTGTAAAATCAGAGTGGAAGTGAGGGGAGAAAGATATCCCCAAAATGTATTATTCAAGTAGAAAAAACAGTAAATCAGGACAAGAGAAATGGCAGTAATGAGAGGAAGGAAGGGAAACATAGAGGCATGAAAACGTACTTGACGACAATCTCCTATACTTAAGCTTGTTAGCCTGCCTCTCTTTCTTCAGGGAAGGAAAGACAACATTTTCTTTATCACAGTGTTTTACTCAACTGTCTATGAAATGTGCACTATTAAGTAATCACTTCCAGAAAGCTTTTGTGGGTTTCTTGGGGGGAGGGTTGTGTTGTGTTTCAGAATTTTTGGCTACATTATTAGCAAGTTGCAAGTAAAAATAAAACATTTTCATTAGCAGTGGAAGAATACTTCCAGTGCGGGGCTGGCAGCAACAAGTCAGACTCAAGGCAGCATCTCAGAACACGGATTCCAGTCCTCTGACTTCTCAGGATCCCAGTCCCCGAAGCTCATAATTCCAGCAGCTACTTCTAGCATTCCTCCTCCTCAGAGCCAATTCACACAGAACCAAGAGTCCAGGGCAGCGTTCCAGATCTTGCAGACCAAGAGTAGGTAAACCAAATTGAAACCAGAAATGTTCACAATTTATTCAACGATGCAGCATTCCTGAACCTCCCACTTCCCAGACATTCCGCCACACTAACTCATGTGGTTAACGATTATTGTCTTCTCACGAAAAGCTTACAGACATAAAAATATATATTTATATCTATCCCCAATGTTCAGGCTTGATGCAAACCCTCTTTAAAATTCATTTTTTTTAAATTAAAGCTTATCTTCTTTAATTTAAGCAAATAACTTCTAAGTTTACTCAGGAAAACTACATTTTTCCTAAAAACAGAAAAAGAAATACTATCTGATATATTTTGATTCCATTCAATAAATCTTTGTTGAGTGTATAATTTTTCTCCAGGGAAAAAGAAGGGAAAAGGGGAAGCTATACCTTCTAAGAGTTTGCAGATAAACAGAGGGGAAAGTCATTTAAACAAAAGGGGTAAGTTCTGCCATATATAATGGTCATATGTTTTGGGCACTGGGAAATCATCAAGCATGGCAATATTAGTTCTAGTTAGGAGGAATCCAGGGAGCCTTCAGGGAAGAGGTGACATTTGAGCACAGACTTGAAAGTAGAGAAAGGTTTTAATTTTTTCGACCTACAAATAAAAAGATTTGTCCCACCATTTCAAGTTCCCGTTTCCTTTTCCAAACTCATCTTAAAATTGTAACATCCCTCTTCGAAGATCTGTGCTTGGAGTCATGACCTCCACACACCCACATGGCCGGGTGCTTTTCAAACAAGCCACACATGACGCAGTGTAGAGTTCTCCTTATCTCGTACTGGAAAGAGGCCCCATTCAGCTGCGAACTATTTCTAAATCATCTACTTAAATACATCATTTTAAGTTCCCCTCTGCTTTTTGTGAATACAGAGCCTCCCTCTGCCACTTCTTTTGATCACGGAGGTGCTGATGGTGAGAACAGAGTCAAACAACCCAGTATGGCCCAGTCACTCACATGTGGAAACACTAAGAAATCTGCGTCTTGGGCACCAGCCAGGAAAGCAGGCCAGACCAACAAGAGACACCGGGAACAACTTGGCCATGTGAGTGGTGAGAACGGGCGGGTCTCCTTGGGCCTCCTGTAAATATCTCCCCAGCAGCCACCAGAAGCTCTGCTGTCCTGGGAAGGCAGGCGGGAGGGGAAGCAGGAGGAGATGCTAAAGCTGGGGAAGTGGGAGGAGACCGTGTTTCCTCCAAGCACAAACTGGCTGCTGGCTCCAGAGTGTCACTAGGAGGCCAGCCCTAGGGAAAGGAATAAAGAGGAAAGGGAGGCCCCAGGCAGGAGAGCTATGCCACCCACCCGCTGCCCAGGCTGGTGCCTGGGGAGGGGACCTGAAGCTCTGCAGAGCAACACAGGGCCTTTCTAAGAACCAGAACCAAAGATGGTTCTTCAGCTGAACTCAGCTACAGTCTCAATAACCAAAGGACATCAGCAAATAATCCCCAAGGCTTTGGGGCAATTACCATGGGTCAGGCCTTGGATGCATAGTATCTGCAGGAGGTCGTTACTATGCGTGCCTGGAACAGAGGCCACATCCCAGCACAGGAATCCAAGGAGAGGGTCATGAAGTCCCTTACAGGAAGGCAGGGAAGGATTCCTCAAAGGAAGAGAGGACGGCACCGCTCCTTCATCCTCTCGCTGCTGCAGACAAGATGGCAGATTTGCGCTCTTCCCTAGCCCTTCGGATGTGAGAGACGGCTCCTCGGGTCAAACACAGGAGGCTCTGCTTCTGCCAAGGCTCATTTCACTGAGATGGCAAGATGCAAATACTGACACAGTTTGGGCCCTGGTCCAAAATTCGGCTTCATTCTGTTACATAAAGTCTTTCTTCCTTTGTCTCTCTGTGTCATCAAAGCACACGTCTGACTTTGACAAAGGGCCCCAGGGCTCACCGCCTCCATGCACACAACACTAGGGCCACCAGCCGAGCAGCTGGTGGCAGGCACCTGTTATTCCGTCGTGCACATACCAGCACATACCAGAGTGGGTCTCGGGCCACCAGCCCATCAAGGGCCGCGTGGGGAGCCTGATGAGGATATTCTCCAAGCCATCGCCACCTTGGAGGCTCAGATGCATGGTGGGCACCCAGGACTTCCATAAAGAAACCGGGTTAGCCCCCGAGTCAAACACATCTTTCACAACAACAATCAACTCTTTTCTCCATTAAAACCTATTACCATATCCCCACATAACATGTAAGAGAAACAAGCCCATTCCACCCATGGGATGCACTGCAAGAAAAGGCCTTGCCCTGCTGGGCACGGACCTGCCCCTTTATTCCCCCAGGGAACCCAGCTCCCTCCTCAAGCCACAGAGATCAGACTCCCTCTTTAAAAGGCCTGTCTTGAGAGGCACCTGGGTGGCTCAGTCAGTTAAGTGTTGGACTCTTGCTTTCTGCTCAGGTCATGATCTGAGGCTCCTGGGATGAAGCCCTGTAGGGCTCCATGCCCACCGGGAATCTGCTTCTCTCTCTGCCCCCCACTCATATGCATGTGTGCACGCTCTCTCTTAAATAAACAAATAAATCTTTTTTTAAAAGTAAATAAAATCCCTACCTTGAAAACTCTGAGGGATTCTCATGTCCCCTCTCAATTTTTTTAAAAGATTTTATTTATTTATTTGGCAGAGAGAGATCACAGTAGACAGAGAAGCAGGCAGAGAGAGAGAGAGAGGGAAGCAGACTCCCTGCTGAGCAGAGAGCCCGATGCGGGGCTCCATCCCAGGACCCTGAGATCATGACCTGAGCCTAAGGCAGCGGCTTAACCCACTGAGCCACCCAGGCGCCCTCCCCTCTCAATTTTGATGGTGTTGGTAGATTTTACTCTGTGCTTTAAGTAATCTAATTCTTAAAATGACAGAGACTCTTCTGATACATATAATGCCAGGTCTTCAATGAACTGCATTTTTATAATGCTCATTGAAATAAAGAGGGGAGGCATTAAGAATAAAGGCAGTCTCTAAAAAGATCAGGTTGTCTCAAACTACTGCCTGCTCCTCAAATAAGCAACATGTGGAGAGTTTATCAGAGATCCTTCCAAGGGAGGTCCCCCTGCTTTGAGGTATGGGGAACAGTCAAAGCCATTCTGGAAAATACTCTGATCTAGACAAGGGAATCTATTACATGTGTGCCCTTCCTAATTCACGTCTGCCCATGGTCTGCACCTCCCCACCACTCTGTTCGCACCTTCTCTCACTGCACCTCAACCCCTACCCAATACAGACTCTTGTGTGCCCTCCTCTCACAATGAGTGGTGTCTGTTTCCTCACTGTCCCCTATGCCTTCTGTGGGATGTCACTGGAGTGCAAAGGAAAGAGAACTTCAGAGACAGATGGAGGGGACAGCAGCACCTTCCTTTTCTTTCTTTAAGATTTCATTTATTTATTTGAGAGAGCACATGTGCACACGTGAGAGAGAAAAAGAGCACAAGCAGGGGAAAGATACAGGGGAAAAGGGAGGAGCAGACTCCCCATTCAGCAGGGAGCCTGATGCAGGACCAATCCCAGGACCCTGGGATCATGACCTGAGCCAAAGGCACTTAACCAACTGAGCCATCCAGGCACCCACATCATCCTTTTCTACTTCAGAATCAGAATGTAGACAAGACATGAGAAGGCTGACAGAGGCATCTATGATGAGAAAAACAAGGTCAGATCTTTTCTGAAGAGAGTTCAGTCGGATGTGACCAGCTTGGTTTTATGGTGAGGCCTGGCTGTGCCAATTAGGTTTTGCAGCTCCAAGGTTTTCACAGAAAACATATGTTTGGGAAATATCAATACATAGGCAGTGTTTTAGCCTACAGTGAAAAGTTTACAAGTCAACATCATTTGATGCAAACAAATTTCTGAAGAGCACCACCCCAGGAAATCCTTCCTTCAGATCATCCTTCACACAGTGACCATTCCTTGGGAAGGGCCACCTGTCCCCAGTGGCCCCACAGTGCTGGCACCCCCACCATTGGATATTGGAGGAAAGGTTGGCCTCTCTCCCCCTGTACCAGCTCCTGACCCTCAACACCAGCCAGTCACTCCTCTCTATTCATAAAGGGAAAGTCACAGATAATCTGCAGGGCAGGATCACCTCTATACACTGGACATCCTCTCCCTGGGTATCGAATGGGCACACAAGCAACAAATAAAAAGGAAGAACAGAGTATGGGAAACAAACTGTGCTCCTAAAAAGAGTGAAGAGGAAAAAAAAAAAAAAGCCAGAACGGAAATAACTCACCATTACTGCACTTCTATTTAGTGATAAGAGCTTGGGTGATTTTTTTTCCCCCTTAGAGTTCCCAAATTATCTCTATCGTTACAATGAAATTATAATTAAGTGTATTTAAATGAGGAGGGTTTTGGTTTTTTTTAAAGCAAAATCAAACCAGCTCCCCAAGTGGAAAAATTACCAGAGTTAAGCAACAAGAGATTCTGAAGATAACCTTCCTTCAAATTCTCAATGCTAACCTCTTGGAACATCAACCTGAAATTTTAAAGCGGAGAAACGAGCCATTTGTTGGATTTTATTATAATACTGTGTGCAGACATGTAGGATCAGAGCGAAAGCCTCAACTCATCCCAGTTTGAAGTAGGAAACATTGAAAAACTGCTCATCCCTCCTAAAAATCTGAATAAACTTCTAAAAATAGCCGTATTGATCCCATGTCAAGCTGATCATCTGTTTGTCAACAGCCACTGGCAATTTCTAAATGAAAAATGAGAGGGACACTGAACGGGGCTCCCATGTGAGGCAGGGAAGGCAGGAAAAATTCTTCCGGATGGTTGGGCGGGGTCGGATAAAATTCAGATTATTAACTGCCTCAATTGCCTATAAGTGATCCAATTTTCTCTAAAGAAAAAGACAACCCTTCAGAGTAACAACGAGCTATTTTGTTCTTTTTAGGATCACTTATCATCCGCTCCCTACTTCTAAGCTTACAAGAAGCCCTAATCACCTCCACACGAACACTCCGGGTTCTTTAATATTCCTTCAGTTCCTGAGCTTTGACATGATCTTTGATCACACAGAATCAAACTTCTAGCATCTTTTTCTGCTTCTGAACCCGGCGTTCCAGATGTGTTCCAACTCTCGCCTTACATA
>PISX010036212.1:0-12169 GCA_004024625.1 Mellivora capensis | reverse complement strand
TTCAAAACCCTCAGGTTGTTTTTCAGAGTCCATAGTCTCTCATGGTTCACCTCCCCCCCAATTTCCCTCAACTCCCTTCTCCTCTCCATCTCCCCATGTCCTCCGTGTTATTTGTTATGCTCCGCAAATAAGTGAAACCATATGATAATTGACTCTCTCTGCTTGACTTATTTCACTCAGCATAATCTCTTCCAGTCCCATCCATGTTGCTACAAAAGCTGGGTATTCATCCTTTCTGATGGAGGCATAATACTCCATAGTGTATATGGACCACATCTTCCTTATCCATTCGTCTGTTGAAGGGCATCTTGGTTCTTTCCACAGTTTGGCGACCTCCTCTATCCCATGCTACAAACACATGCCCAGTCTTCTCCCTAGATCTCCTTGCTGGATTGGTGAAAAATCTCTTGAACCTCTTCTGTCCTTCTCTGCTTTACTTCAGGTGCCAGTCATCTTTGCCCTGCACTGATGTGATACTCGTTTAACCTGCCTCCTTATCTTTGCGCTTGCTTGCCTTCCATTGTATCTTCATGTTGCTGCCAGGATTATCCTTATATTTTTCACACAGAGTCTAGATTATAAACTATCAAGGGCTGTTATGGCTGCTTTAATGTCATCAGTGATTAAGGGTCATTGTTTCTGTGGCACCATCCTCAGCAAGGGTTTCTCCTTTAAGATGTTTTATGGTCCGTGATTACTGCTGGTGCCCTAGCTGCCTTGTCTCTTTTTTGTCAGAAAGAAGTGGGAAAAGAGTGTAAGTCAGCTCCCTTTTAGGAATCATCTGGGATCCAATGCCAGTGACTTCGAACACTGTTCAGCCATCTGTACCTGTTGGGGAGTCTAGAAAAATCTTTCACTGGGGCACTTGGGTTTAGGGAAGTTCTGTTAGTAAAACAAAAGGGAAGGATGGATTTTGGGTAAGAAACCAACATTATCTGTATTCCAGCTGTTGAGATGCTTTCATGCTCCCAGCTTACCACTTCTGCTTCTTGGCTTTTACTCATGATTTTTTGTCCTGCCTTATTTGTTTCTTTCCTTTTCTACCTGATTATCTCCAACTTGTTCTGTAAGGTTGAGTTAAATGTAAACACTTAAGTACAATTAAATAGAACTATTAGTTGTAGAAATAATTCCTTAGGGTTACCTCAAGCACTTGAATAAATGAGCAATTATAGGTTACAAATCAGAAAGAAAAGTAAAATAAAAAATCTGACCTGGAGACAGACTGTACTGCTTAATTTTCCTTCTTGTTTCACTAACCAAGAAGCTTGACCTTTTGATATATACTCTAAACATTAAATATAATCTTTTAAAGGTTAATTGTGTCAAAGAGGAAACATCAAGATACTGTGGAAAAGAGAAGGATTTGATGAAAGCATATTTATTCAGGTAAAGTATTTTTTTGAGTGTGATAGGCAGATATAAAGCTATACTTATAGAATATTAAAATATACAAAATATCACTAAGAATAAAGTTGCATGCAGTAGGAGTCATATGAAGCTTAGCAAACAGTCTAAGTCATAGATTTGTTACCTGTGCTTCAGCTTTCTTATTTATAAAATGAGATAAAAGAACTCTAAAACCTACCTCACTGGCTTGTTTTAATTATTACATGAGAATTTTTATGTAAACTCCTACTATAAGTGCCTGGAAAGTAATCACTTAACAAATTTAGTGTTTTGAGTAGATCTGTCAGGTCCATATTTGAGTGTGAAAGAAATGTATTTTTGAAAGATTTGCCAATGTCCCAGTTACAGACTCCTGTCCACTTTGGTATGCTAGTCTCTCTGAGGTTTCTCAGAGTCCTTTTCCCAAACTATTTGGATTTGGCCTAAGAAGAGGGGACAGATTCTGTCTCCTCAGAGATCAACTGCTAAGGACCCTTCTTTTTCTCTCCAACTTGTCTCCTTTCCCAGCCCATTTAGGGAATGTGTGTATGTGACTGGGAAGTTGGTAGGAAGCCTTGTTGAGACTCATGTGTTTTTCCCAGTCTTTTTGCCTAGCCCAGGGTCTAAGCTCCTCAAAGTCAATGTATTTACTGAGTGTATAGTCAATAAATATTTTTGTGTGTTTTATGATCAGCACGCTGGTAGAGGAGGTACATGGGATAATAGATAACACTCAGGCTCTGACATCAAAGAACTTACAACCTACTGTATTGGAAAGACAAGAAAAATGAATTTCAAGGGAATATTTCTGTAATGCTTTTTGAAATTTTTTTGTAGGGGCAACATCTTACTTAGAGAATTCCCTCCTGATACTCTGTTTGATGTGAATGCCATCGTTGCTCATGTTCTCTTGTAAGTACGGAGGTACCCATTCATTTGTGGTTTATCTCTTGATTTCATTAGAGGCTGCCACAATCCATTAAAATATTTTAGGGGTTTAACATTATATTTGTAGGTATTCATTTCACACAAATTATTGGTCTATCTTCTCCCTATGTAGAGGATCTCAAATGTCTTGAAAGGCAGAGGATACAGAAACATTTTTATATAAGAAATAGGAGAGGACACAATCACATGGTGATAGTATTGCTTTTCCTTTTGAGTATAACTGTGGAGGAAGGATTTTACCAGATAAGAAGCTCATTTTGCTTTTCTCACTGGGATTTTTAAAATGTCTGGCGTGCTTCTCATCCCAGCCGGATTTTTCTGGAGTCTGTAGCTCTGTGCCTACTGGGTAGGTGCAGAAACAGTGCAAATAGTCCCAGCACACATCTTAGTGTTTCCTGAGAGAGGGAGAGAGAGAGAGAATCTAAATTTAACTTCCCTGGCATGGAGTCTTTACACCTAGGATTTAGGCCTATGAGGAGTCCATTCTTGCATTCTCCCCCTGAATGGAGTCTGGTTTCCTCCTCAGTGACACGGCTAGAATCTACAACTTAATCAGGGATACAAGGTTATATGGACTTTTCCAGTTTAATGTTGTGTTAGGACTGCTGGCACTTAGACCTTTGCTGACATTGAGTATCAATGTCTGACATTGACATTGTTGTCTGCTTGGCTACCCTATTCCTTCTCCTCTTGGACTGGATTCCCATAAAAATTAGGGTGAAAGTTAAATGACAGGAAACTCAAAACTTATAGGTGAAAAGTTGTGGTTATCATTTTGAAAATGGACAATTTTAAATGTTCCAGTACCCATCATATATAAATGAAAAGATTTTAGAAATCCCTGCCAGTGATGGAGCCTAGGACCTGTAGACTAAGAAGCCAGTTGTAAAGAGTGAATAGTGGCCTTTTGGAGAGGAATTCCAAAGAGCTGGTATGGCTTCTCTTCTCTAGGAATATAGTGTCTTGTTACATAGACAGATAAAGAAACAGGAAATATTAAGTAGTAAGTAAATTGGTAGCAACTTCTATGCATGAGGGCATAAGGATCTGCAACACAGGGAAAAATTTCCTGTGTCTAAAATGAAGGCAGATATTTGTTAAGAAGGCTTCCTGGTGGAGGTGGCACTTGGGATGAATCTTAAAGGATAAGTGGAAGTTTGCTTGGTGAAGAAACAGAAGGTGGGGAAGGCGGGGGAAACTGAGCAAAGGCATGGAGGTTAGAATACTTTGGGGGGGTTTAAGTAAATTTTTTTTTAAAGATTTTATTTATTTGACAGACAGAGACCACAAGTAGGCAAAGAAGCAGGCAGAGAGAGGAGGAAGTAGGCTCCCCGCCAAGCAGAGAGCCCGATGCGGGGCTCGATCCCAGGACCCTGGGATCATGACCTGAGCCGAAGGCAGAGGCTCCAACCCACTGAGCCACCCAGGTGCCCCTAAATAAAATTTTTAAAAGATTTTTATTTTTTTGAGAGAGAGCAGGGGGAGAGGCAGAGGGAGAAGCAGACGCCCTGCTGAGCAGGGAGCCCAACGTAGGGCTTGATTCCAGGATCCTGGGATCATGACCTGAGCCAAAGGCAGACACTTAGCTGACTGAGCCACCCAGGTGCCCCATGGAGGAGTGCAGTTTTTACTGGAGTATGAAATGTGAAGCAGGAGATGAGAGCAGAAAAGTAGGTATGGGGTTCAGATGAAGGGATGTTTACCATGAGAAGAAGTTGAGGCTTTGCGGTAGCCACTGAAGGGTGAGGAGTTTAGCTCCAAGCCAGAATCCTTGTGTGACCTATGAGTCATGACCATAGGCAATTACGGTCTTTGCCTGGCAGGCCTCATAGGGGAAAGGTGCCCTGCCCGCACCAGACTGGCTGTGTGCCCAGTGCATTTTGTTTTCTAGAGAAAATTGAGATCTAGGACTCAGGCACGTAGGCCAGACATGCTCATATGTAACCTGTATTTCTAGCCCAGGTGTCCCCATACAGGGGCCTCCTTATCAGGGACCTTGACTGAGGCGCCTCCTAGGTGCTTTTGCTAAGACCTTCTTATCTGAGGTCTTTGGTTGAGGCACTTTCCTCCACTTGACTCAGTATCTTTCCATGTCTGGCTCTTCCCCCTTTCTTCCCCCTCGGACCACAGGTCCATAGTCAGGAGCCGTTTGTTTGGGGCCCCTTGGAATGATATGCCTCCATGCATGTGACTGCATCCACCTGACCCTTGCCTAATGCTGGCCCATGGTGGTTGTGGCAAGGAATGGAGCCCTGTGGAACTGGGCCTCTCTTTTGGCCTCTGATTTGTCCTACTATCACAGGGAATAAAGGCTTGATTGTTACTTAAGTTTGGCTCACTGTCTTGACCACCTCAATGTCTGATTGCTCAATAGAGGGTTGTAGGCAGTAAGTGATGTAATCAGATTAGTACCTTCCAGCTCTTTCTGGTGGACATGAGACAGATTAAGTCCAAGCACACATAGAAAGCATTGTGTGGGGACGCCTGGGTGGCTCAGTTGGTTGGACGACTGCCTTCGGCTCAGGTCATGATCCCGGAGACCCGGGATCGAGTCCCGCATCAGGCTCCCAGCTCCGTGGGGAGTCTGCTTCTCCCTCTGACCTTCTCCTCGCTCATGCTCTCTCACTGCCTCTCTCTCAAATAAATAAATAAAACCTTTAAAAAAAAAAAAAGAAAGCATTGTGTGTCCATTATACAACCTAGGGAGGTAAAATAGAGATAGCAAAGAGGGGATTTCCTTTTTAATGCTTAGGAGGTGCAGTTAACTGGATTTGCTAAGAGCTAATTTGCTAATAATCAGCAAAACTACAAACTGGAAGTTAATCCCTAATCTCTTCTTTTCTGTCTTTCCAATCTCACTCCACCCCAAATCCTCTCTGATTAACATCTGAAGTAGGCAAGGAAGAAGAACAGATTGGGAGGGGAAGATGAGTCTATTCTAACAAGGGGAATGCCCATCAGACCCGAGTCTCCAGTAGGGACCTGTGGGAATTTGAGCCACGGAGGAGTACAGATGTCGGTGTAGTCAACATACAGGTTATTCAGGGAGCATCTGACACAACACCAACACTCCTGGGAAGAAGAAACTGAGGGGGGGGGGATGTAAATGTAGAATTGCAAAGAGGCAATGTCCTCGTTTTAATTTAAAATGTAAGAAAAATGACTTGTGGAATATAGTATTTTACAAAAATTCTGTGTAGTGATATTTAGAATGTTGAAGAACTGTGCTAAATAATGTGCCATGTCATAGCTGAACCTTCCAAATAACTGTGAGGGGAAAAAAATACCTTTCAATTTGTCATTCTGCTTTAAAGGTGCTAAAACCATCAGTTTGAAATACCCAGTGCCTGGCAAGCAGTTTCTCTCCTTAATGCCCATCACCCATTTAGCCCATCTCTGGCCCACCTCCCTCCATCAATCTTGTTTGTTCTCTATAGTTAAAGCTCCTTCTTATGGTTTGCCTCTTCCCCACCCCACCCCCATGTTCATTTGATTCTTAAATTCCACGTATGAGTGAGAACATATGGCATTTGTCTTTTTCTGACTGACTTATTTTGCTTAGCATGATACACTCTGGGTCCGTCCACATTGTTGCAAATAGCAAGATTTCATTCTTTTTGATGGCTGAGTGATATTCCATTATATATATATATATATATATACACACACACACACACACACACACACACGTATATATATATATATACACACACATACACGCACCACATCTTCTTTATCTACTCATCAGTTGATGGACATTTGTGTTCTTTCCATAATTTGCCTGTTCTTAGTAATGCTGCCATAAACATTGGGGTGCATGTATCCCTTCAAATCAGTATTTTTGTATCCTTTGGGTAAATATCTAGCAGTGCGAGAACTACCCTGAATCCTAGGGTAGTTCTATTTTTAACTTTGTGAGGAACCTCCATACTCTTTTCCCGAGTGGCCACACCAGTTTGCATTCCCACCAAGAGGGCCAGAGGGTTCCCCTTTCCCTGCATCCTCGCCAACATCTCTTGTTTCCTGTGTTGTTAATTTTAGGCATTCTGAGGTGGTATTTGATTGTAGTTTTGATTTGTATTTCCCTGATGATGAATGATGTTGAATGATCTGGATGTCTTCTTTAGAAAAATGTCTATTGATGTCTTCCACCCATTTCTTAACTAGGTTATTTGTTTTTTGGGTATTGAGTTTGTTAAATTCTTTATAGATTTTAGATATTAATTCTTTATCGGATATGTCATTTGCAAATATCTTCTCCCATTCCAAAGGCTACCTTTTAAAAAAATGTTTTTTTATTTTTAAATTTTTAAATTTTTTTTTATTTTTTAATTTTTTTAAAGATTTTATTTATTTACTTGACAGACAGAGATCACAGGTAGGCAGAGAGGCAGGCAGAGAGAGGAGGACGCAGGCTCCCCACCGAGCAGAGAGCCCGATGCGGGACTCGATCCCAGATACCTGAGATCATGACCCGAACTAAAGGCAGAGGCTTTAACCCACTGAGCCACCCAGGTGCCCCTACCTTTTTGTTTTATTGATTGTTTTCATTGTTGTGTAGAAACTTTTTATCTTGATGAAGCCCCAATAGTTCATTTTTGCTCCCCATTCCCTTGCCTCAGGAGAGCTATCTAGTAGGAAGTTGCTATGGCTGATGTCAAAAAAGTTAGTGCCTATGTTCTCCTCTAGGATACTGATGCATTTAGGTCTTTTGTCCATTTTGAATTTATTTTTGTGTATTGTGTAAGAAAGTGGTCTAGTTTCATTCTTCTGCATGTTGCTATCCAGTTTTCTCAACACCATTTGTTGAAGAGACCCTCCTTTTTCCGTTGGATATTCTTTCCTGCTTTGTTGAAAATTAGCCTCCCTTACCCATTCATTTAAAAAAAAATTTTTTTTAAATATTTTTATTTAGTTATTTGAGAGAGAGAGAGTGAGAGAGAGCATGAGCGAGGAGAAGGTCAGAGGGAGAAGCAGACTCCTCATGGAGCTGAGAGCCTGATGGCGGGACTCAATCCCGGGACTCCGGGACTATGACTTGAGCTGAAGGCAGTTGCTTAACCAACTGAGCCACCCAGGTGCCCCCATTCATTCTTTAGTAGAATGTTCTTTAGCTTCTGTATATTTGTGGTCTTTTCCAATTTTTTTCTTGTGGTTGTCTTCAAGTTTCATAGCATTGTGATTGGAAAATGTATTGTATGGTCTCAGTCTTTTTGTACTATTTGAGGCCTGATTTGTGACCTAGTTTGTGATCTATTCTGGAGAGGGTCCTATGTGCACTTGAAAAGAATGTGTATTCTGCTGCGCTGAGCTGAAGTGTTGTGAATATATCTGTTATTTTAAGTTCATGTGGTCCAGTGTGTCATTCAAAGCCATGTTTCTTTGTTGATTTTCTGCTTGGATCATCTGTCCATTATGTAAGTGGGGGTGTTAGAGTCCCCTACTATTATTATTTTATTACTAATGCATTACTTTATGTTTTTTATTAATTATATTATATATTTGGGTGCTCCCAAGTTGGAGGCATAAATATTTACCATTGTTAGATCTTCTTGTTGGATAGACCCCCTTATTATGATGTAGTGCCCTTTTTCCTCTCTTGTTATAGTCTCTTTAAAATCTAGCTTATCTGATATTAGAATGGCTACTCTGACTTTCTTTTGACATCCATTTGTATGGTAAATATTTCTCCATTCCTTCACTTTCAATCTACAGGTGTCTTTAGGTCTAAAATGAGTCTCTTGTAGGCAGCATATATTGATTTTTTTTTTCCTTTTAAATCCATTCTGACACCCTGTGTCCTTTGGAGCTTTTAGTCCATATATATTCAGAGTGATTTTTGATAGATATGAACTTAGTGCCATTTTATTACTTGTTTTGTTGTTGTTTCTAGAGATTTTTCTTTGTTCCTTTCTAGTCTTTCTCACTTTTGATCTTTCTTTCCCATTCAGAGAGTATCCTTTAATATTTCTTGAAGGCCAGTTTAGTGGTCATGAACTCCTTTTGTTTGTCTAGGAAACTCTTTATCTCTCCTGTTCTGAATGACAGCCTTGCAGGATAGAGGATATGAAGAGCATAAGAGCTGTATATTTTTCCCATTCAGCATGTTGAATATATCATTCCACTTTCTTCTTGCCTCTGAGTTTCTGTGGAGAGATCTTTTGCTAACCTTATTTGCCTTCCCTTATTTGTTAGGGACTTCTTTTGTCTTGCTTCATTTAGTATTTTTTCCTTATCTATTTTGCAAATTTTACTATGATGTGTCTTGGTGTTGGCCTGATTTTGTTGATTTTGATGGGAGTTCTCTGTGCCTCCTGGATTTGGATGTTTCCTTTCTCAGACTGGGAAAGTTTTCAGCTGTAATTTCTTCAAATAAACCTTCTGCCCTCTTTTCCCAATTCTTCTGGGACTCCTATGATACAAATGTTATTATGCTTTATGGAATCACGGAGTTCCCTAGGTCTACATTCATGATCCAGTATTTTTCTTTCCCTCTTCAGCTTCATTATTTTCCATAATTTTGTCTTCTATATCACTTATTTGTCCTCTGCTTCTTCCATCCTTGTAGTCATTACATCCAGTCAGTTTTGCATCTTGGTTATTGCAGTCTTCATTTCAGCCTGACTACATTTTGGGTTTTTTATCTCTTGGATAAGGGTCTCCCTGCTGTCTACTGTGCTTTTCTCAAGCCCAGCTAGTATCCTTATCATTGTTGCTTTACATTCTGGATCAGGAATATTACTTATATTTGTTTTCATTAGATCCCTGGAAGTGTGATCTTTTCTTATTCTTTCTTTTGGGATGAATTCCTCTGTCTTGGCATTTTGTGTAGGTCTCTGTCTTCTTCTTTGTTTTAGGAAAGCCTGTTATGGGGGCACCTGGGTGGCACAGTTGGTTGAGTGTCTGCCTTTGGCTTCGGTCATGATCCCAGGGTCCCAGGATTGAACCCTACATTGGGCTTCCTGCTCAGCAAAGAACCTGCTTCTCCCTCTCTTGCTCAGTGGAGAGCCTGCTTCTCCCTCTCTCTCTGCTGCTCCCTTGGCTTGTGCTCTCTCTGTGTCAGATAAATAGATAAGGTATCCAAAAAAAAAAAAAAAAGCCTGTTATCTTTCCTGCTCTTGAGAATAATGGTTTTACGAAGTAGAGGTCCTGTACTGTCCAGGGCCTGGTGCTTCAGGAAGTGTTTCAGAGTGTGTACTCTGATGCTGTGTGTTTTGGCCCCTCTTTCCTTCAGGTCAGTCGTCTTTAGAGTTTCTCCTTGGCTGCAATGGCTAGTGTTTGGATCTTGGCCAGAGTATGGCACATTTTAACTAGTATATTCCTGTCTGTTTTTTTTTTAAAGGTTTTATTTATTTATTTGACAGATAGAGATCACAAATAGGCAGAGAGGTGGGCAGAGAGAGAGGAAACTAAGCAGAGAGCCCGATATGCGGGGCTCGATCCCAGGACCCTGGGATCATGACCTGAGCCGAAGGCAGAGGCTTTAACCCACTGAGCCACCCAAGTACCCATTTTTTTTTTTTAAGATTTTATTTACTTATTTGACAGAGAGAGAGATCACAAGTAGGCAGAGCGGCAGACAGACAGAGAGGGGAAGCAGGCTCTCCACTGAGCAGAGAGCCTGATGTGGGCCTCGATCCCAGGACCCTGAGATTACGACCTGAGCCAAAGGCAGTGGCTTAACCCACTGAGCCACCCAGACGCCTTCCCGTTTGTTTGTTAAAAGAGACCTGATGCTATTTCCACTAGAGCTGAAGCTTTGTAGAGCTTTATGTTTAGTAGATGTGGTATATGGGTGAAGGAGGGTTGTGCTGGTCTTCTTGGAGAGGGTCCCACCATGCTGGTTCTTAGGCACACTTGACCAAGAAAGCAGCAGCAGCAGCAGCAGCAGAGCACAGGGGTGCAAGGCTTGGTGTAAGCTATATAGCCCACCACTGTTGGCACTGTGCTGCTTATTGAAATTAGTTTATGCTGAGTGGTGGGGGAGGAAAATGGGGCCAGCCTTCTTCCTTGCCCCTAGAGAGGGGAGTATGTGCCTGCCACTGTCCAGGAAGTCCTCCTAGAAGAGCAAAGAATCTCCCCTCCTGTGTCCTAGGCATCCCTCAGATGCCTGCCTTTACTCTGTCTTTTCCAGCCTGGCTTCCTCCCTGGTAGCACAGTGCATCTCGGGGGCTATCCCAGGCACTTTCCAGTGCGTTTTAAAACTCCAGACTTTAGGGACCTGGCATGGCGGGGTCCTACACTGTCTTCTAGGGCAGGGTCTCACTGTGCTGAGAGTGATACAGTTTTGTCCCAGAAGAGTAGTCGCACCAAAGTGCAGCGGTTTGGAGTTTGTTGTAAACCACAGCAAAGAGCTGGTGTCCAGGTTAGCTGCCCTCAGCAGGTGTCTTTGCATCTATGCTGAGAGGTGGGGAGGGAAATAGTGCCTGCTGGCTCTTTAGTCCACCTCTCCCAGATGCGCTCCAAGAATGGGGAACTGCCTCTCTTAGTGAGTCCCAAGGAATCCTACGATCACATCTGCCTCCAGGCTATCTGCCCTCTCTCTCCACAGGAGAACTGTAGCCCCTGCCAGGCTCCACACCACTCCTGCTGTGGAGAGCTAAAACTCTAGTCTTTGAGCCCCACTGGTTGTCAAAAAATATCGAAAATCAGCTCCTCTCATTTTCCCTGTCAGTTGCTTTGGGGAAGTGTTTTCCATATGCAATCCTCTGTGCATTCCTCTCTCCCTCCCTCCTTCCCTCCTCTGTGACCAGGGCTCCCTGCCCTCTGTAGCACCCATGATCTCTTTCTCCCTCAAACCACATCTCTGCACCTCCTACCTTCCATGATATGTCTTCTTCTCTCCCTCTAGATGTGCAGTTTGTTCTGTTAGTCTTCAGATCAATTTTGTTCTAAACAAACAACTTGATTAAAAAGAAGAACCTAGGTTCTGCAATGTGTGAATTTCTGCCCATGGTTCTGGGAATTCTCTCTCTGGGATATGATTATGAGTGTACAAGACACCACTACTAGTCTCTTACCCTTCCAATTTAGAGGATAAACTAGATTTTTTTAAAAGACTTTAATTTTTAGAGAGAGAGCATGAGCATAAGTGGGGGTGAGGGGCAGAGGGGGAATGAGAGAGATAAGCAGACTCTGTGCTAAATGCAGAGCCTGATGTGGGGCTTGAGATCATGACCTGAGCCAAAATCAAGAGTTGGATGCTCAACTGACTGACTGTGCCATCCAGGTGCCCTAGATTTTGTTTTTGTTTTGTTTTGTTTTGTTTTAGAGCAGTTTTAGATTTAGAGAAAATAGTGCAGAGAATTCTGTATAACTCCTTTCTCTTCTGTATTCAGTTTCCCTTATTGTTAACATTTTGCATTAGTGTGGTACATTTGTTACGATTGATGAACCAATATCAATATATTATTAACAAAAGTTCATAGTTTACAGTAAGATTCAGGCTTTCTGTTGTACAGGCCTGTGAGTTTTGACAAATGTATAATGATACATATTCACCATTATAATATCAAACAGAATAGTTCACTAGCCTGAAAAAAATCCCATGCTTCACCCATTTATCCCTCCTTTCCACTCCCCAACCACTAATCTTCTTACTGTCTCTGTAGTTTTGCCTTTTTTAGAGTGTCATATAGTTGGAATCATAGAACTATAGATTTTCAGATTGACTTCTTTTACTTAGCAATATGTATTTAAGTTTCTTCCATGTCTTTTCATGGTTTGATGGCTCATTTTAAAAAAACTTTTAATTATAGAATACCTAACATACAGTGCTATATTAGTTTCAAGTGCACAAAGTAGTGTTCAGCAATTCCATGCATTTTTTTTT
>PISX010036211.1:0-12183 GCA_004024625.1 Mellivora capensis | reverse complement strand
CCATGGAGTATTATGCCTCCATCAGAAAGGATGAATACCAGACTTTTGTAGCAACATGGACGGGACTGGAAGAGATTATGCTGAGTGAAATAAGTCAAGCAGAGAGAGTCAATTATCATATGGTTTCACTTATTTGTGGAGCATAACAAATAACACGGAGGACATAGGGAGATGGAGAGGAGAAGGGAGTTGAGGGAAACTGGGGGGGAGATGAACCATGAGAGACTATAGACTCTGAAAAACAACCTGAGGGTTTTGAAGGGGCGGGGGGTGGGAGGGTTGGGGAGCCAGGTGGTGGGTATTGTGGAGGGCACGCATTGCATGGAGCACTGGGTGTGGTGTAAAACTATGAACTCTGTTACGCTGAAAAGAAATTAAAAAAAAAAAAGGGAAAAAAAAAAAAGAATGTTTCCAATTACTTATTTGAGAGCTTTTATAATAGCTGTTTAAATTCTTTTGTCAGATATCCCAGTATCTAGTCTCTTATTGGTTTCTGCTGATTATCCTTTCCCACGTAAGTTAACATTTTCCTGGTTCTTTGTAGACCAAGCAATTTTGGATTGTATCCTGGACTTGAATATTACTTTATGAGGCTCTGAGAACTGTTTAAATCATATGAAGAATATTATTTTTGTTTTAGCATATAACCAACCTGGTTGAGTTCAGGCAACATTTCCAACGCTCCTTTTGTGGTTCCAATGCCAGTGCAATTTTCAAAGCCTTTTCGGTACTATTTAGATTCATCTCATAGGTGCCCCACTCAGTGGTCAGTGGGGGACCTGGGTGGAGTTTACACATTAACTCAATTCTCAAAGTCTTTGATTTGCTCATTAGGATCAAATCCATACATGGACATGATAGGCTTGAGCTTAGGAGTTCATGAGCAACTTTATGTAGTCAGTTTCCCCAGATGCTCCCTTTTCACTATCACCCTAGTATTTCTCATGTCACTAGTTCCCTCTTTTTTTTTTAATTTCTTTTCAGTGTAACAGTATTCATTGTTTTTGCACCACACCCAGTGCTCCATGCAATACGTGCCCTCCTTAATAGCCACGACCTGGCTCCCCTAACCTCCTACCCCCCGCCCCTTCAAAACCCCTCAGGTTGTTTTTCAGAGTCCATAGTCTCTCAGGGTCAAGGTACAGAAATCAGTGGCTTTCTTATACACTAACAATGAAAATATAGAAAGGGAAATTAGAGAATCGATTCCATTTACTATAGCACCAAGAACCATAAGATACCTGGGAATAAACCTAACCAAAGAGGTAAAGGATCTGTACTCGAGGAACTACAGAACACTCATTAAAGAAATTGAAGAAGACACAAAAAGATGGAAGACCATTCCATGCTCTTGGATCAGAAAACTAAACATTGTTAAAATGTCTATACTACCTGGAGCAATCTATACTTTCAATGCCATTCCAATCAAAATTCCAATGATATTTTTCAAAGAGCTGGAGCAAATAATCCTAAAATTTGTATGGAATCAGAAGAGACCCCGAATTGCTAAGGAAATGTTGAAAAACAAAAATAAAACTGGCGCCATCCCGTTACCTGATTTCAAGCTTTACTACAAAGCTGTGATCACCAAGACAGCATGGTAGTGGCATAAAAACAGACACATAGACCAGTGGAACAGAGTAGAGAGCCCAGATATGGACCCTCAGCTCTATGGTCAAATAATCTTCAACAAAGCAGGAAAAAATATACAGTGGAAAAAAGACAGTCTCTTCAATAAATGGTGCTGGGAAAATTGGACAGCTATATGTAGAAGAATGAAACTCGACCATTCTCTTACACCATACACAAAGATAAAATCGAAATGGATAAAAGACCTCAATGTGAGACAGGAATCCATCAGAATCCTAGAGGAGAACATAGGCAGTAACTTCTTCAATATCAGCCAAAGCAACTTCTTTCAAGATATGTCTCCAAAGGCAAAGGAAACAAAAGCAAAAATGAACTTTTGGGACTTCATCAAGATCAAAAGCTTCTGCACAGCAAAGGAGACAGTCAACAAAACAAAGAGGCAACCCACGGAATGGGAGAAGATATTTGCAAATGACAGTACAGACAAAAGGTTGATATCCTGGATCTATAAAGAACTTCTCAAACTCAACATGCACAAAACAGGTAATCATATCAAAAAATGGGCTGGAGACATGAACAGACACTTCTCCAATGAAGACATACAAATGGCTATCAGACACATGAAAAAATGTTCATCATCACTAGCCATCAGGGAGATTCAAATTAATACCACATTGAGATACCACCTCACACCAAGTAGAATGGCCAAAATTAGCAAGACAGGAAACAACGTGTGTTGGAGAGGATGTGGAGAAAGGGGAACCTTCTTACACTGTTGGTGGGAATGCAAGTTGGTGCAGCCACTCTGGAGAACAGTGTGGAGATTCCTCAAGAAGTTAAAAATAGAGCTTCCCTATGACCCTGCAATTGCGGTACTGGGTATTTACCCCAAAGATACAGATGTGGTGAAAAGAAGGGCCATCTGTACCCCAATGTTTATAGCAGCAATGGCCACGGTCGCCAAACTATGGAAAGAACCAAGATGCCCTTCAATGGACGAATGTATAAGGAAGATGTGGTCCATATACACTATGGAGTACTATGCCTCCATCGGAAAGGATGAATACGCAACTTTTATATCATCATGGACGGGCCTGGAAGAGATTATGCTGAGTGAAATAAGTCAAGCAGAGAGAGTCAATTATCATAAGGTTTCACTTATTTGTGGAGCATAACAAATAACACGGAGGACAGGGTGAGATGGAGAGGAGACGGGAGTTGAGGGAAATTGGAAGGGGAGGTGAACCACCTGGAATTTTTTAAGTCTATTAAGGAAGTTACTATGTTTTCTTCTAGGAGTTTTATAGTTTCAGGTTTCTTACTTAGGTCCTTAATCTACTTGGAGATTATTTTTGTGTATGATATAGGAAAGTGATCCAGTCTCATTTTTTTGCATATAGCTGTCCAGTTTCCCCAACATCAGTTGTTGAAGGGACTGTCTTCCCCCGTTGTATATTTTCACTGTTTTTGTTATCCATAATTGACCATATAAAAATGAGCTTATTCCTGGGTTTTCTATTAAGTTCCATTGAGCTATGTGTCTATTTCTGCACCTCTACCATACTGTTTTGATTACTTAAGATTTGTTGTATATTTTGAAATCTGGGATTGTGATACCTCCAGCTTTGTCCCTCTTTCTCAAGATTTCTTTGACATTGGGTGTAGAAACATTTTTCTGTCTCCTCAGGCAAGGGAAACAAAAGAGAAATTAAACTATTGGACTATACCACAACCAAAAGCCTTTATGCACTCAAGGAAACCCTCAAAAAAACAAAAAGACAACCCACCCAATGAGACAAGATATTTGTGAATGACATATCTGATAAAGAGTTTGGGAGAACTGAATGAGAAGAAATCAGAGAGGAAGACAAACCATGGGAGACTCTGTACTCTGGAAAACAAACTGAGGGTTACAGAAAGGAGGGGGTAAGGGTATGGGGTAACTGGGTGATGGGTATTAAGGAAGGCATGTTTTGTGATGTGCACTGGATGTTATATGCAACTAATCAATTATTGAACACTACATCAAAAACAAATGATGTACTATATGTTGGTTAACTGAGGATAATAACTAAAAAAATAGTTACTATCCAAAATCTATAAAGAACTTACCAAACAACACCCCAAAAACAAATAATCCAGTTAAGAAATGAGCAGAAGACAGGAATAGTTATTTTTCCAAAGCAGATATCCAGATGCCTACCAGACACATGAAATGATGCTGATCATCAGGGAAATGCAAATCAAAACCGCAATGAGATATCACCTCACACTTGTCAGAATGGCTAAAATAAAAAAGACAAAAAGCAGCAAATATTGACAAGGATGTGGATAAAAGGGAAACTTCGTGCATTGTTGGCAGGAATGCAATCCAGTGCAGTCACTGTGGAAAACAGTACGGAGTTTCCACAAAAAGATAAAAATAGAGGTATATGATCCACTAATTGCACTACTGAGTATTTACCTAAAGAAAATAAAGACACTAATTCAAAAAGATATATGCATGCCTATGTTTATTGTAGAATTTATTGACAATAGCCAAAATATGGTAGATGAGTGGGTAAAGCAGATGAAATGGAACATTACAGAGCCATAAAAGGATGAAATGGTGCCATTTGAGACAACATGAATGAATCTAAAGGGTGTTATACAAAATGAAACAAGTCAGACTGAGGAAGCCAAATACCATGATATGATCCATAAGTGGAATCTAAAAAAATTTAATAAAAAAACAAAAAGCAGAATCTGACCTGTAAATACAGAGGACAAAATGATGTTTGCCAGAGAGGAGGGAGGTGGGAGTTGGGCAAATGGGTGAAGGAGAATGAGAGATACAGGCTTCTAGTAATGGAATGAATAAGGCATGGGAATAAAAGGCGCAGCCTAATGAATATAGGCAATGATATTGTAATAGCAATGTATGGGGACAGGTGGTAGCTACATTTGTGGTGAACACAGTATACTATATTGACTTGTCAATCATTATTATTATACACCTGAAACTAATGGAATACTATGTGTCAACTCCACAAGAGAATGAATGAATGAAAAAAATAAAAATTAAATAAAAATTTAAAAATGAATGAATGAATGAATGAATGAAGTAGAATGTATTAAAAAATTTGATCCTCTACGTTATGGACATTTTCTTCTATGTTTTCCTCTAAAATCTTTATCATTTTACTTTTCACATTTAGATCAGAAATACTTTTCAAATTGATTATTTTGTATATTATGCAGAAGGAGTAAAGATTTGCCTTTTCCCCTAGCGATATGGAATAGACAAAGCACAATAAGATCTTTTAACCACTGCAATCTTTTACCCACTGCAATGTAATACTAGCTTGTCATAAATGAAGTGATTATATCTATGTACATGTGTTTCTGGATTCTCTAGCCTGTTTATTTGGTCTAGTTTTTATTCTTGTACTAGTTCACAGTCTCTTAATTACTATGGTTCTCTAATAAGTCTTATTATCTGATAATGTGAGCCCTCCAGTTTGTTATTCTTCTTTAAGATTGTCTTAGCTCTTCTTCCTTTGTGTTTCTATGTCCATTTTAGGATTGTCTTGCTAATCTCCATCAAAATAAACATATTATAATGTCTGTTGGCATTCCATAAGATTTGTAGAGAATTTGGAGAAATTTTTACATATTTACAATACTGATTCTTCCAATACAGGAACATGGGATTTATTTGGAATTAAAGAAAATTATTTAAATTCCAGTCAGTTAACAGAGTATAATATTAGTTTCAAGTGTACAATACAGTGATTCAACACTTCCATACCAACCTGGTGATCATCATGACAAGTGCACTGCTTCCTCCCATTTCACCCATTGCCTCACCCATTTCCCATCTAGTAACCAGCAGTTTGTTCTCTGTAGTTAAGAATCTGTTTCATAGGAGAGGACAAGATGGCGGGGAAGTAGGAGGAGGTTCATTTTCAATCTGTACCCTAAAGGGAGCTGATTACCTACAAAAGAACTCCGATCCCCATGAAATCAGTCTGAGATCAGAATTATACATGTCTGGATCTCTACAGGGGCAGAGGACGCCAGTGGGTAGGTAAAGCAGAGTGGGAACATCGGACTAATATGGGAAGATAAACAAAATGGGGAGGGAGCCACCAGAGGTGACCCATTGGAAAGTGATACCCCAATACGAGAGTGCCCTGTGTCTGGGGACCAGCATTAACTTGGAGTCTGGTTGAAAGCACTCAAAAAGAGCAAAGGATCACTGGGGAAAATTGAGGAAATCAGGGCAGTTAGGGACAGGGGCTAATTCCCCGGACTCAGGACAGCCAACCTGGCGCTGAGCAAGAGAGAGTGCAGTGGAGAAACCAGGTCTTGGTCCCAGAGCCGACAGCGCTCCTGAGAATGCCTGGTCCCATGAGGGGCTGGGAGCCTCACCAGCTGGCAGAAACACAGCCTTTTTGAACTCTTCCACGCGAGTGCCGTGCAGTGCTATCAGAGCCTGAGACGCGCACGCCCCACATCCTCCCCTGAGAGAGGTGCGCGCAGGCACCAGCCCGGCGCTCTTGGACCTGGAAAGATCAGGCACTCCCAGCCTGAGCCAGCAGGAAAACCTCAGTGTGTGATCACTGCTTGGAACCTCTCTGGCGGTCTGGAGCTGCCCAGACACCCGGTGCTGCTGTGGTTTTGGGTACAAGCAGGAGTTCCTGTGTCCCCAGGAACCACGACTTGGAACGTACTCTGCCAGCGGCCAAGGGGGAACTTATGTGCTCTGCAGCACCCAGAGGGGAACACACTGAGGCTTCTCTCTGAGAGGGAGGTCTGCGTGCAGTTTGCTTTCCTCTAAGCCTCCAAAAACCATCAAGAGCTGCCAAGGGGAGAGAAAACAAATGAACAAATATAAAAACCTCCAGAGAACAAGAGCCTGTAAAACTGGTTTCCTCAGAGGACTTAACTCAGGGAACATTGCCTGAAAATCCACGTAGCAGGCCCCTACCCCAGAAAACCAACCAGGGGGAAAAAAAAGAAAAAAAAATACAACAAGAGAACCGCCACCCCTACGTCATAGATACAACTTTTATTTTTAATTCTTTCCCACTATTCTGATTCATTCTTTTTTTTTATATATAGACAATTTTTTTAACTGATTTACCATCACAGTGAGATGTACAGTACATCAAATTTCATAATAACCTTTTAACCTGAACTTTTTGTTACATATACTCGTGCTTTTCTTTTGCTTTTCTATTTTTAATTTTTTTTAATTTTAGCTTAGTTTAGTTTACATTATTCTTTTTTTGTATTTTTATTTTTTAATATTCATATAGAGTTAAACGTCAAGGTAATCCCCTTTTCCCAATCAATGCTACCCCTATAGGTAAACCAATTTTTAATCCCCCTTTATCTTAGGAAAGGTGAGTCCTTTAATAAAGATATCAGGATACATCCAGGAAGAATCAAAATAACCTTCCTCATCCACACTGAGAACTTATAACCACCAGCTTATCTTTTTCTCCCACCAATGTTTCTGTGAATTTGTGTTTGTCCTGATCATATATAAATTTTATCCTTGGGGTTCTTTTTCACTAGGTTCTTTTTTTTTTTGCTTATATATGTATATTTTTTTTCTCTTGTCATATACTTTTATCAGTCTTTTTGTTTGTCTGTATATTTCATAAATCTTACCTTGGGGCCAATTTGGGCTGGGCCTTCTCTTTTATCTTCCCTTTTTTTCCTGTCTCTCTTTCTCTCTCTCTCTCTTTTTTTCTTTTTTCTTTCATTTGGGTGGGGACTCCTGATTGCTCAGAAGCTTTCCAGGGTGCACCTTGACTGCACCACGGTTGATACATACAGCTACATCCATTTGGCCATCTCTCACCAAAATGACTAGGAGGAGGAATGCCCAACAGAAGAAAAATTCAGAGGATGGGCCTTCTGCAACAGAGCTAATGGCTACTGACAGACAATATGTTGGAAAGGTAATTCTGGCTAACAATTATCCAGGCAATAGCTAGGCTGGAAAAAGCCATGGATGACCAAACGGAATTGATTAGGGCAGAACTAAAAGCCATCAGGGATGATGTTCACAATGTTAGGGCAGAACAGAAAGCCACCAGGGATGATGTTCACAATGATGTCAATGAGTTCCAATCTAATCTAAATTCTCTAAAAGCTAGGGTAATTGAGACAGAAGATAGAATTAGTGACCTGGAGGACAAACAGATAGAGAGAAAGGATCAGGAGGAAGCCCGGAACAAACAGCTTAGAAGCCACAAAAACAGAATCAGGGAAATAAATGATGCCATGAAACGTTCCAATGTCAGAATTATTGGAATCCCTGAAGGGGAGGAGAAAGAAAGAAGTCTAGAATATATAGTGGAACATGTTATCCATGAAAATTTTCCCAATCTCTTGAATGGAACCAGCATTCATGTACTAGAGGCAGAACGTTTCCCCCCAAGATTATAGATTCTCAAAAGACATCGAGACACCTAATGGCAAGAATGAAGAATTATAATTGTAGGCAGGCCCTCTTGAAGGCAGCTAGGAAAAAGAAGCTCCTTACATACAGAGGAAAGCCCATCAGAATAACGTCAGACCTGTCCACAGAAACCTAGCAAGCCAGAGAGGGCTGGCAAGATATATTCAGGGCACGAAATGAGAAGAACATGCAGCCAAGAATACTTTATCCAGCAAGACTGACATTCAAAATGGATGGAGAGATAAAGAGTTTCCAAGACTGGCAAGGCTTAAAAGAGTAGCAACCACCAAGCCGACACTGCAGGAAATATTAAGGGGGTTCTATAAAAGAGGAAAAATCCTAAGAATATCATTGAACAGAAATATAGAGACAATCTACAGAAAGAAGGACTTCAAAGGTAACAGGATGTCAATAAAAACGTATCTATCAATAATCACTCTCAATGTGAATGGCCTAAATGTGCCCATAAAAGGACACAAGGTTGCAGACTGGATAAAACGACAGGACCCATCCATATGTTGTCTACAAGAGACCCATTTTGAACCTAAGGATACACCTAGACTGAAACTGAAGGGATGCAGAAGCATTCTTCATGCCAATGGGCCTCAAAAGAAGGTTGGGGTAGCAATTCTCATATCAGATAAATTAGATTTTAAACTAATGACTGTAGTCAGTGATACAGAAGGACACTACATCATACTTAAAGGGACTATCCACCAAGAAGATCTAACAATTGAAAATATTTATGCCCCCAATATGGGAGCAGCCAATTACATAAGAAAACTATTAATCAAGATAAAGAGTCATATTGATATGAATACATTGATAGTAGGAGATCTTAACACGCCTCTCTCAGTAATAGACAGATCATGCAAGCAGAAAATCAATAAGGAAACAAAAGCATTGAATGACACATCGGACCAGATGGACCTCATAGATATATACAGAACATTACACCCTAAAACAACAGAATACTCATTCTTCTCAAGTGCACATGGAACCTTCTCCAGAATAGACCACATACTGGATCACAAATCAGGACTCACCCGATACCAAAAGACTGAGATTATTCCCTGCATATTCTCAGATCACAATGCTTTGAAACTGGAGCTCAACAACAAGGAAAAGTTTGGAAGGAACTCAAACACCTGGAAGCTAAAGAACACCTTGCTTAAGAATGTTTGGATCAAGGGAGATCAAAGAAGAACTTAAACAATTCATGGAAACCAATGAGAATGAAGACACTTCAGTCCAAAACCTATGGGATACAGCAAAGGCCATCCTAAGGGGGAAATACATAGCCATCCAAGCCTCCCTCAAAAAAATTGAAAAATCCAGAATACACCAGCTGTCTCTATACCATAAAGAACTGGAGAATCAACAAAAAATCAAACCAACTCCACACATAAGAGAGGAAATAATCAAGATTAGAGCAGAGATAAATGAGGTAGAAACTAGAGATACAGTAGAAGGTATCAATGAAACTAGAAGCTGGTTTTTTGAAAGAATCAATAGGATTGATAAAAAATTGGCCACACTAATCCAATAGAAAAGAGAGAAGGCTCAAATTAATAAACTTATGAATGAAAAGGGAGAGGTCACAACTAACACCAAGGAAGTAGAAACAATCATCAGAAGCTATTATCAACAGTTACATGCCAATACAATAAACAACCTAGATGAAATGGATGCATTCCTGGAAAACTATAAACTCCCAAAATTGAACCAAGAAGAAACTGACAACCTGAATAGACCGTTATCTAGTAACGAGATTGAAGCAGTGATCAAAAACCTCCCAAAAAACAAGAGCCCAGGAAGTGATGGATTCCCTGGGGAATTTTACCAAATCTCCAAAGAAGAAATAACACCTATTCTCCTGAAGCTGTTTCAAAAAGTTGAAGCAGACAGAAAACTTCCAGACTCTTTTTATGAAGCCAGCATTACCCTGATCCCCAAACCAGGCAAAGACCACACCAAAAAGGAGAATTTCAGACCAATTTCACTGATGAATATAGATTCTAAGATTCTCAACAAGATCCTACCATACAGGATCCAACAGCACATTGAAAAGATGATCCACCATGACCAGGTGGGATTCATCTCTGGATTACAAGGGTGGTTCAACATTTGCAAATCAATCAATGTGATAGAACAAATCAATAAGAGAAGAGAGAAGAACCACATGGTCCTCTCAATTGATGCAGAAAAAGCATTGGATGAAATCCAGCATCCGTTCCTGATTAAAACACTTCAAAGTATAGGGATAGAGGGAACATTCCTGAACTTCATAAAATCTATCTATAAATGACCTACAGTAAACATCATCCTCAATGGGAAGAAGTTCACAGCCTTCCCGTTGAGATCAGGAACATGACAAGGATGCCCACTGTCACCACTCTTGTTCAACATAGTATTAGAAGTTCTAGCAACAGCAATCAGACAACAAAGAGAAATAAAAGGTATCCAAATTGGCAAGGAAGAAGTCAAACTCTCTCTCTTCGCAGATGACATGATACTTTATATGGAAAACCCAAAAGACTCCACCCACAAACTACTAGAACTCATACAGCAATTCTGTAACGTGGCAGGATACAAAGTCAATGTACAGAAATTAGTGGCTTTCTTATACACTAACAATGAAAATACAGAAAATGAAATTAGAGAATGGATTCCATTTACTATAGCACCAAGAACCATAAGATACCTGGGAATAAACCTAAACAAACAGGTAAGGATCTGTACTCGAGGAACTACAGAACACTCATGAAAGAAATTGAAGAAGACACAAAAAGATGGAAGACGATTCCATGCTCTTGGATCAGAAGAACAAACGTGGTTAAAATGTCTATACTGCCTAGAGCAATCTATACTTTTAATGCCATTCCGATCAAAATTCCACCGGTATTTTTCAAAGAGATGGAGCAAATAATCCTAAGATTTGTAAGGAATCAGGAGAGACCCCGAATTGCTAAGGAAATGTTGAAAAACAAAAATAAAACTGGTGGAATCTCATTACCTGATTTCAAGCTTTACTACAAAGCTGTGATCACCAAGACAGCATGGTACTGGCATAAAAACAGACACATAGACCAATGGAACAGTGTAGAGAGCCCAGATATGGACCCTCAACTCTATGGTCAAATAATCTTCGACAAAGCAGGAAAAATATAGAGTGGAAAAAAGACAGTTTCTTCAATAAATGGTGCTGGGAAAATTGGACAGCTATATGTAGAAGAATGAAACTCAGCCATTCTCTTATACCGTATACAAAGATAAAATCGAAATGGATAAAGGACCTCAACTTGAGACAGGAATCCTTCAGAATCCTAGAGGAGAACATAGGCAATAACCTCTTTGATATCATCCACAGCACCTTCTTTCAAGATATGTCTCCAAAGGCAAAGGAAACAAAGGCTAAAATGAACTTTTGGGACTTCATCAAGATCAAGATCAAAAGCTTCTGCACAGCAAAAGAAACAGTCAACAAAACAAAGAGGCAACCCACAGGATGGGAGAAGATATTTGCAAATGACAGTACAGACCAAAGTTTGATATCCAGGATCTATAAAGAACTTCTCAAACTCAACACACACAAAACAGATAATCTTATCAAAAATGGGCAGAATATATGGACAGACACTTCTCCAATGAAGACATACAAATGGCTATCAGACACATGAAAAAATGTTCATCATCACTAGCCATCAGGGAGATTCAAATTAAAACCACATTGAGATACCACCTCACACCAATTAGAATGTAGAAAATTAGCAAGACAGGAAACAATATTTGTTGGAGAGGATGTGGAGAAAGGGGAACCCTCTTACACTGTTGGTGGGAATACAAGTGGGTGTAGCCACTCTGGAGAACAGTGTGGAGATTCCTCAAGAAATTAAAAATAGAGCAGCGGAACTCCAGAGGAGGAGAAAGCAAAGCGCGGAATTCATGGCTTTCTCCCCATGATTCTTTAGTCTTGCAGTTAATTCAATTTTTTCTTTAAAGGGCATTTTCCTAGGGTCTTTGCCACCCTTTTAGTATTTTATTTGCTCCTTCATATACTCTTATCTGGAAAAAATGACAAGGCAGAAAAACTCACCACAAAAAAAAAGAACAAGAGACAGTACCAAAGGCTAGGG
>PISX010036210.1:0-12192 GCA_004024625.1 Mellivora capensis | reverse complement strand
TATACCATTTTAATGCTATGTGCGTGCATTCATAATCTAACAAACAGTCCTTCACAGTTAACACTTTTTCTGAATTTGTGGTTAAGGTGAAGGAGAGGTTTGTAATGCCAGGAACTTCACCAGAAGAATTTCCCCAGAGACCATCCCCTTTGGCTGATCTTGTTTTTACTTGGTGTAGTAGGTTGAATAGTGCCCCCCCCCCAAAAAAAAGAAGTGCCCACATCCTAATTCTAGGAACCTGTGAATGTGATCTTATTTGGAAAAATGTTTTTGTAGGTGTAATCAAGTTAGGGATCTTGAGATGAGGATAGCATTCTGGATTACCTGGGTAGTCTTAAAACAAATTACCAGTGTCCTTAAAAGAAAGGGAGAGATTTGAGTCAGACACAAAGGAGAAGACATAGACAGAGGGGAGGAGGCAATGTGACCACAGACAGAGATCAGAGTGATTCAGCTGCAAGTCAAGGAGTGCCAACAACCACCAAAAACTGGAAGAGTCAAAGGATAGATTCTCCTCTAGAGACTCCAGAAGGAGTGCAGCTCTGCCAACACTGGGAATGTGGACTTCTGGCCTCCAGAACTGTGAGAACAAATTTCTCTTGTTCTCAGCCACCCAGTTTGTGGTCATCTGTTAGGGCAACCACAAGAAACTAATACACTTGGTTTTGTTCTCTGATTTCACCTCGTGATGATGCCAATGCATTTCTGTCCTTGCAGAACAGCGACTCTCTCGGGTCCATGAGTTGCATCTAAGTCTGCTTGGGCTGCCATAACAGAACACAATAAACTGAGTGACTTAAACAACAGACATTTGTTTTTCATAGTTTTGGAGGCTGGGAAGTCTAAGATCCAAATGCGGATCAATTAGGTTCCCAATGAGGGTCCTCTTCTTGGCTTGGGGACAGCTAAGATACAGCCACCTTGTAAGTATCCTCACAGAGCAGAGAGCAAAAGCTCTGTCTTCTCTTTCTATTTTTATAAAGGCACTAATAACATAGATACCATTCCCCTTACCTTATCAAACCTAATTGCTTTTCAGTGGCCATATCCTGCTACCACCACATTGGGAGTTAGGGCTTCAACATATGCAACTGTGGTGGTGGGTAGGAAGGGCACATCATTCAGTCTATAACAGGTCTTCTATTCCAGCTCAATGTACATGTGAACTACATTCACCAGAGCCTTTCATTCTTAGAACATTCCAAATTGGCATTGTTTCTTTCTTTAGGAAATGTGTATGTAGCTTACAGGAACCTTGCAAAATGCTTAGGAGACAGTCATGCTGGGGAAAGCAGTCATTGTTTTTTGCTGATTTGGAGGTTACTCTAGTAATTCCTATTTGACATCCACATCCTATAGAAAATTATGAGCAATCATTTCATGTTTTCACTTGAGAATGCATCTTTGCCATATCTTTTATTTCTTTCCTTTAATCAAAGTGTGTACATTGTAGAAGCCTCCATAGAGAGATTAGGTATTCAGTTCATCATTGACAGAATAAACGGCATGATATAATAAATGAATGAATATTTATACAAATAGTGTCTAGTCCACAGAGAGCATCCTTTTTCAACACTTCCCTATGAAAGGCAGCTTTGCTGAGATGCTAAGTGCATGATCTCCAAAGCCCAAGTAAGCAGGATTGAAGCCCTACTCCACCACCCACTCACTATGTAATCTTGCATGAGTTACTTAAACTCTCTTTGCCTCAGTTTTCCCTTCAAGAAAGTGGGAAGGAGGATTAAATGTGTTAGCATATGTGAAGAGCTTAGAAAAGTATCTGGCACAAAAAATACTATATATCAGAATTGGTTGCTACTATCATTATGGACATTTTATTTCGCACAATATGTGATTTTAGAAGACTTCTTCTATGGGATCAGTATAGTAGATGTGGAATCATATGGTGTTATATGCCCCCAAGAATGGAACCACTTCATTTTGCCATCAGTATCTACTAAGAGTTTTCATTCTTAGACTCTGGTCTCTTGGCTCTCACACTACTTTGAGAAGTTGAAGATTCTTTGAGAAGAAAGATCACCTCTTCTTCATTTGCATCTCTCTTTCAAGTATAGGACCCTGTCCCCAGCTGCTTTTAAAGGATAGATAGATATCAGGGGCACCTGGGTGGCTCAGTGAGTTAAGTTTCTGCCTTTGGCTCAGATCATGATTCCCGAGTCCCTGGATTCAGCCCTGCATCAGGCTCCCTGCTCACTGGGGAGTCTGCCTCTCCTTCAGCTCCTCTCCCCACTTGAGCTCACTCAATCACTCTCTCATTCACTCTCTCTCTCAAATAAGTAAATAAAATATTTTAAAAAATCTTAAAAAAATAAAGATAGATATCAAAATAAATGGACTGATTAGATTCATTCTTAGAAGATGTTTTTAGGCATTGTTCAGAGAACTTGCTGGAGTGTCCTTGGCTTTTTAAAATGAGTAACCAGGGTGGTGAGTGGTAATGATGGCTGCTTTTGACAGGCACATTCCTTGTCTGTGCACCAAAAATGTGACTTGGGGCTAGCATAGAAGTACTTTGAAGTGAGACAGAATAGCTTGGAAGTTATGATTAAAGAGGACTTGTTTACAAAATAAACTTCAAGATTATAGGAAAACTTCCTCAGTGACTTTTTTAGGTCTTTGATTCAATGAACCAGATCCTGCTTTTCTCCCATGGGGTGAAGCTGACCTAGACCACAATAGAGAAAGTCTCTCACAGATAATCTTGCCAACTCTACGCCAGAGACAATTAGTGGGAAACAAACTGTAGCCTTTAAAGAGCAGGTGGAGGAATGATAAACTAAAACATCAGTCTCTGGCCCTATCTCCTTTCTCACTGACCATTCACAATTTTTGCAAACATCTAATTAAAGAGAAGACTTTTTGGTTTTCATCCTGGAGCTATAAATACAACACTATCAATCATAGAGATGTTTGGGGCAGGTGATGAAACAGAAATTTCTAACCAAAGGGGAAGGTCTTGAGTGTCATGTAATTTTAAGACTCTCCTCTCTCACTTTTGTTATTTTTGTGTTTGTTTTTAACATCTGACTTTCTTTTTTTTCCCCCAAAGATGGTACTCATCACTGAACCATGCTCTCCATTCTGGAGGGTCAGTAATCCCCAAAGGCTGGTCTGAGGTAACACAGAAGGCTGTTTTGTTTTGAATTATGTTTCCAGCCACTAGCCCACAGCAGGAAACATTATAAGCATTTGACAAATAGTTACTGAATAAATAAAAAAATGCCATTAGGATTTTGTCTTCAGTTGTGGCCTATTTTTTTAATTGTTTTCTTTTCATCTGCTAGATATAATGACATTTGGATAAAACTGGGAACAGACATACTTTAGAGTCAGCACAAGTAAAATTCTTTCTAAAGGGGTCTCATTCTAGATTTCTCCATCTGAAATCTCGTCAATCAGCAGAAAGATTTCTCTGAATACTCTGTGCACTGCTGTCCATATCTATTCCACATATTTTCTATTGTATTATTTTCTTGTCTTCATACCACTTATTATCATTGAATTTACATGTTTATTGCCTGTTTTCATCTCTAGGGTACAAGACACAAGGTCTAGATGGGCAGGGACCTGGCCTCTCTCATTCACAGCTCTATCCCTGACACCTAATATAGCATCAAGACCAAGACCATAACCTAATATATTTGTTTTAAATGAATTATTAAATTAAAAAACAACATAAGTGCTTATACTCAATAGAATTCATAACTCATTTTTTAAAAAAATTTTGACAAGTTTTTGAAAAGACTGTTTAGTCATCTTTATATCCACATGATATCAATCATGATATTTAAGGAATAGGGTTGGGGTGTCTGGATGGCTCTGTTGGTTAAGTATCTGCCTCTTGATTTTGGCTCAGGTCATGATCTTCAGGTCATGAGATTGAGGCCTGTTTCAGGCTCTGTGCTGGGTGTGGAGCCTGCTTAAGATTCTCTCTCTCCCTCTGTTTGCACCCCATCTGTTCATACTTTCTCTCTAAATTAATATTAATTAATTAATTAATTAATATAAGGTATAGGTTATTACAAAACATGAATGAAACATTCTGATTTCACTGCAACTGACTTATTTGATTTTGAATTTAGGTTTGCTTCACTTAATAAAACTTTGCACTGGGAGTGCCTGGGTGGCTCAATGGGTTAAGCATCTGCCTTTGGCTCAGGTCATGATCCCCAGGTTCTGGGATCGAGCCCATCTTTGGGCTCCCTGCTCAGCAGGAAGCCTGCTTCTCCCTCTCCCTCTGCTTGTGCTCTCTCTCTTTCTCAAATAAATAAATAAAATCTTTTAAAAAAAGAAAACTTTGTTCTTTTACATGCACTATGTTCATATTATTACCTAAATTAGTACCATATAAATTTAAATTCACATTAGTTCCATATGAATGTGAATATTGGGACAAACTGCCAGTCATCTTTGCCTTAATACTTATTCTCACAAAATTCCTCTAATAGATGTTATTAGAAATTTTGGTGTAGTGAAAATGAACTGAAGAAAGATAAATTGCTAGAAGTTACACATAAAATAAGGAAGGGAGATAGGAATCACACCTATGTACTTTTGACTTTTTTTGAAGTCTTGTGCATTTTGGTGTATTAATAGAGACTATTATCCTTAACTATTACTTATTATTTAAATGTAATAATGTTTATATAAATGAAAGGTTTCCTAAGTCATCCACATCTAGCATTTTATAATTTTAAATTTTTCTGGAATTGAATTGAAAATGTATGATATTTTTCATTAATCTTGGGGCAAGATGTTTGTAAAATTCATAGCAAGAAGTAAGTTAAAGTCTTCTTAGTATAAACCAAGGTGGTAGTAGTAACAGAACTTTCTCTCCTTGCCATATGGTTCTACTTTTCTTTTTCCAAGCAAAAAGTTTCCTTTTCCGAAATTACCACCCCATTAGCCACACTCCTTCATAGTATCCTCTTTGCTAAATGAAGATGTTATAGTCACTCTGAATATAATGTAAACTTTACTACACATTTTAGTTGGAGATCGTAAAGGTCAGTGTTATCCTAAGAACACTCTGTAGTAATAAAAATGTTTTAGTTCAAATTCTTTTTTGCCCAGTGTGGTAGTCAATACCCATGTGTGGCTATTGAACACTTGAAATGTGGCTGGTTTTATTTCATGTTATTGGTTTATATTTAAATAGACACATGTGGGTAGTGGTGGCTGTATTGGACAGCACAGTTACAGATCATGCATTTGAAAGACTCTGCTTTCCTTTGTCAAACACACAGAAGTGTAAATTTCAGAAGGGCCAAATACAGTGGCAGTTCTCAATATTTCTGCAGTTCATCTGGCTTAAGGAATGAATGATTAGAAGTTAGAAATCAAAACAATATTTCCCACCTAAGGTAATCCAAGCTTTTCTCTTTATTTTTTACTTTAAAGTTCTTGCTGAGTTTAGAACCCGGAGGGTGAAAGGAAGCCTGGTTTCTCAGGATTCCCAGCTGGGAGTGGAAATGATGATGTGAGTGCTAGATAGCTCATGAAGTAGCCAGCACTCATGAGATCCACAGACAAGTTTACCAGATGAGAAAGGAGAGAGGGACAGAAAGGATCAGACAGAATAATATTAAAAAATGTCTTGTTTAGCTAGCTCTATTTTTTTTTCTTATTGATCTGAGGTTCAAACTGGGTGGTAATCTTACTGTATAGCAAATAGATTATTTTTGGAATTTGGGAGTGGGGAATAGACATGCATAAAAAATAAGATGAGAAATTCAAAGATTTTCAAAGAAATTCAAAGATTTTCAAAGATCTGGAAAAAATATGTTTTCCTTCCAGAAGACATAACTGTTATTTTAGTTTCCTGTAAGTCATGAGGCTTGGAATATAACACATCAAATTCCACATAATTTTTAAATTGCTTATTTTCTTAAGTATCATTACCTACTTATTGTGCCCCTGAAACAAAAACAGAGATTAAAGTTGCAGATTTCCTCTAACTGTAAAAACCACATATTTCTAAAAAGATTTAACTCCCCAAAAGGAGTATGAAATACCTACCCTTCTGGACCATTAACATTTATTAATCCCTATCACGGTTTAGCAGATACACAGATATACAGCTGTGAGGAAATCTTAACAGGTTTGTTGTGCAACAAAGAAATGTATTTTTGAGGGTGGCTGGAGGGGAGGCAGGTGAGGGGAAGGGATAATTGGGTGATGGGCATTAAGGAGGGCACTTGATGTAATGAGCACTGGGTGTTATATGCACTTGATGAAACACTAAATTCTACCTCTGAAACTAATAAAAAAGGAAGGAAGGAAGAAGAAAGAGAGAAAGAAAGAAACCTATTTTTAAAGAAAGGAACATCTTCTGAAGCCGCTTTCACTTTTTTCTTCAAGCATATTTTTGGAGTGTGGAACTCCACTTAATGGAAATGGAGCTTTCTGCTATCATGTAATATAACGAACCCATAGAGGGAAAGAGAGTGCAACTAGAACCACAGAAACCAGCTTTCGCTCCTCTATCACCCTCCAAAGGAAACCGGTTATATATAATGCATGTAATGGAGTCTTGTGGGCCAGAGACAAATAGCATGTACTATTTGATTTTCACTCAAAAAGTTATATTAGAAATGCCACAAATGAGCCAACTTTTTTTTTTTTAAGATTTTATTTATTTATTTGACAGACACAGATCACAAGTAGGCAGAGAGGCAGGCAGAGAGAGATGGGGAATCAGGCTCCCTGCTGAGCAGAGAGCCCGATGTGGGGCTCGATTCCAGGACCCTGGGATCACGACCTGAGCTGAAGGCAGAGGCTTAACCCACTGAGCCACCCAGGCGCCCCCCAACTTTTAAAATCCCTACAATAGAAACCCAGAAAAGCTAAGCAGCTTCAAATAGAGATGTATTAATAGAGCTCTCTAGTAGATGCTTTAATGAAACGTTCATTGAAAGGAGTTATAGAGAAGTTCTTCAAAAGGCAGTGACCACCTAATTTATCATCCAAACGGAGACATATTGGAGAGCAAAATTCGGTGCTATTAATAATGAAGTTACAAGCTCCGGACCAGCTAAGGCAAGTGGCAGCTGGGGTGTGAGCTTTTCTTTCTTAGCCCATTACTCACCCCTCCAGATACCCCTTTGCTACTCAAATACCACCCATATTTTAAGACATTGCTTCATTCCTACTGTCTCAATAATACTTTCAGGACCTCTCTAGCCCCCTTCTATTTCCCTATCCCTCCACATCCGCAGTACTTGTAATCTGTGCCACGCATTTACCTTACATTTATCATCTGCTAATATTACACTTGTTAGTTCTAGTTCTATAATTACATTGTAAATTCCGGAAACCAAGAATTTGGTTCTATTTTCCCAATCTCTCCAAAGCCCAAAACTAGCCCCTGGAAACCGTCACTCAAAAATAGCCTCGTAGCATAGAGCTCACTGCTGGTTTCCTTATACTTTCAAAGCCAAATTCAGGGCTTTCCTCTACCATGATGTCTTCCCAAATTGAAGCAGAGGTAATGTGCACCCTTCCTCTGACTACAGATATTATTGACCCCAGTACTCAGCCTCATAGCAGTGCTTTATTTTATCAGCACAGATCACTCTATATAATGTACTGTCTTTCCAGCTAGATCAAAGGCTACGGAGGCTGAGCATTGTCTCATTCCTCTTTGTATCTTCAGGGTCCTTCACTGTCCTTACATGTAGCAGTGCTAGTAAAATGTCTAGTATTGGCTCCCTTACCAGCATCTGAGTGACTTACCACTTTCCACCATCATGATGGATTAAGAGCAGATTAAGTAAAAATGACCCAAATGTCGGTGAAATGACCTCTTCTTGAATTGTCCATCTAGCTCCCACCATAAGGAGGGGAAGCTCTGGTCTGAGGCATGCTGGGACAGGCATAAAGTAGAGCAAAAAGGGATAAATGGAAGCTGGAAGTAGTTCTAGCTAAAGGTACAGCTCCTTTTTAATTCCCTGATCTTGCTTCAGCGGAAGGCTACTAGAAATCCATATAGTCGTCTATAGTTGTCTAGTCACTCCTAAAGAGGGCATATAGGTGGTCCAGCATAAGTCAAACACGGCTCAGGCAAGTGCATTACAAGATGGTCCTAGATGGTGATATAAGTGAGACTCCTGGAGGGACCAAAAGGAAGGGCCATGTGGGACTTGATCCCAAGACCCTGGAATCATAACTTAAGCTGAAAGCACATGCTTAAATGACTGAGAAACCCAGGTGTCCCAGACACAACTCTTATGCAGGGAAATGCTCATAAGAGGTTGATCCCCTAGAGCCTGTGCAGAAGTACATCCCCAGGCACAGCAGTGCAGTAGGGATGACAGACACTGTGAAGACAGTGTGGTGATACACGCAGCAGGCTTCTTGTCCCCAGATACCATCTCCACAGCTGACTTGGTGAAATCTTAGACAATACTATATGCAATCACTAGGGGTTTATTTGCCTTAGACTCAACTTATGGGAGAGGTAATGAAGAGCTGGCTTGGAAAAGAATAAAATGTGAAACATCTGCCAGGAATTACCCAATTAATTAATTAATTTCCCCATTCATTTTGGTAGCTTACAGTTCTTCCTTTATTCCTCGGGCATCTCTAGGGAATGCAGTCTAGGATTGAAGCTCCATCCAGAAACGAGGAGAAAAAAGTTAAATAATGCCAATGATGACCCAAGTTCTATCAATTTTTTCTGCTAGTTAGTTACATTCAGGGGGAGGGGCTATTTCATGTGGGTCCCCTCCAATGTCATTCTGTGGTTCCTTCTTAACATATGTTGTTCTTCCACAAGTTGTAGGAGAGAGATTGTAACACAGCCCAAAGAGGCAGCGGGCAGGCTCTATGGATATGGTTTTGTACACAGCTCTATCACTTACGACTTTGGGTTTTTTTTGTGCTGCCCAGATGCAACCCCCAGGACTGATGCATGGCTAATGTGGGCTCCTGGAGGCTGTCTGATGAGGGCTTCCTGGAAATCACTTTCCAGCAAAGGGTGCCGCCTTGCCCTGTGTGATGCCTGGTGACTGGAGTCTATCCCATCCAGACTAGTCCAAGAGCAGGTACAAAGCCTAGATCCATCTTAGATGGAGACAGCTCTAAAGTTCCAGCCCTGCCCAGAGTTTCCTGTGACATCAGCAGAGGATAACAGTATAATTGTATTTGCATCACAGATTAACATCCCCTCCCCATACCTGCCATCCTCACCCTCCGCCACCCCCAGCTGTTAGTGCTGAAAGAACTCTCCAATATACTTTCTCCAACCAACCAAACTCTGTCTTGGAGTCTGTTTTCAAGAGAAGTATGAATAGAGTTGGTTCATCATCTTCTCTGGGTCCCAGGTCCCTCATCTGTGATAGAAGAGGTGTATTAATAGCTCAACTGCATTAGTGATTACTAGGTGTCAAGCTCTTTTCTAAGCATTTTTCCAGGAATTATTTTAATTTCTAAAAATCTTCTGATGCACTATTATCCTTATTTTACACAGGAGAGGAACCTGAGGCACAGAAATTATCTAATTTGAAAAATGTCACATACCTACTAAGTAGGAGTCCTGTGGTTAGTCACTATGTCTCCAAAAATTATACTCTTAACTCTTATGCTTCATTGTGTTTCCCCACAGAACAATGGTTAAAATTAAATGAGAATATAGAGCATACATCTATCACAGTACCGGGACACAGTATTTAATCAATAAATGTTTATTTCTTTGGTCTGCATATATATCTAAGTGTCACAGGTATCATGAGGATGGCAGGAGGCCATGGGATGACGCGATGTGTGTGGGAAGTCTGAACGGCTGACTACCAAGTGATCAGCGCTGACTTTTTGAGGGTGGGGGGGCGCATGGCCCAATGGTAGGAACCAATACCTGAGAATCAGATTACCTACTTTGAGCTTGGACTCTCTGTCTGCTACTCTAATATTCTGACCTTCAGTTTCTCATCTATTAAAAAGGAAATAATAATATTATCTATCTTCTAAGATTGTTGTGAAGATCAAATTAACTAATATAAAGTGTTTAGCCCATTGTCTGGCATAGTAAACACTGAATAAATGTTAGTTATTATAACTGTCATTATAACTAACATTACTTATTACAGAGATTATTTTTTTTTTCAGTTGGGACTAGGCTTGTGTTCATACAACTTTAAAACATGAAATGAGGGGCGCCTGGGTGGCTCAGTGGGGTTGGGGCCTCTGCTTTTGGCTCAGGTCATGATATCAGGATCCTGGGATCAAGCCCCCACATTGGGCTCTCTGCTCAGCGGGGAGCCTGTTTCCTCCTCTCTCTCTGCCTGCCTCTCTGCCTACTTGTGATCTCTGCTTGTCAAATAAATAAATAAAATCTTTTAAAAAAATGAAGTGACTGTCTTAATTAAGAGGAACTTTATGACCCTCTCTTCTAAAAGAAGTCTGGAGGTGAGTTACCTGATGTCAGTAAAGCCTGGATACGTTCCAACACTATGGACAACCAGCTTGTATTTGCTTCATGGTCCAAAATGCCCGTCAGAGCTCCAGCTATCACATTTGTATTCCAAACAAAAGGGCAGAAAAAAGAACAAAGAAGGGGATTGTTCCTCCGTTTGAAAAATGCCCCACCAACATTATGACAGCACTATCTCATGGCTGTAAATTGCTCACATGCCACATCTAGCATGTATGGAATGCTGAGGTATGTGGATTTGCATTTCAGGCAGGGATAGTTCAACCAACGTCAGGACTGATACGGAGGAAGTAAAATGGGCTTAGACGTCAGAAGGCACTGAACAGTTTCCACCACAGCAGGTGAGCCTTCTGGGCACCTGTTTAACAATAAGTTACGACACTTCTAGTAGCAGACACATAAAAAGACAAATTGTTACTTTAAGTATTCCAAATATCCAGTGTCAGTTAACTTAAAGGTGGAGAGTTTTAATTCTAAACTTAAACATTTTAACCCATTTTTATAATGACTTCTATTTTTGACAATCTAATTTGTACAGCAAAACCTGCAGAAAGAAATATCTTACAGGATCATGAAGTAGAAAACAATAACGCATGCTAATTCTTGCAAGTGTTTCATAAACAAAACATGAAGCAAAAGGAAATTAAGTAATGATTAAAGAAATCCAAAGCTTAGGACATTTTAGTTTGTTATATACATTGTCGTGAAGTTCATCAGATGCCAACGGTTTGGGAAGTAGATAAATAGGACCTTTGAGTATCAGGACTAGCTCTTAAGGCATCCATATGCCAGGAATATTTTCATTACATACAATGAATAAGAAAGAGTGACCTTGAAATCATTTAGAAAATTTACAATTAAAAAAAAATCTCTACTTACTCAGTTTACTCTCTTTCTCCTAAATACACATATTCAGAACAAAAAAGATTTCAATCAAAAGAAAAACAATGTGCAAAGACTTTCAAATCAAACTCTGGATTTATACTAGGAAGAAATGACCACATGAAAAGAAACATGTCACTGTCATGGGAGGAATTGAACAGCTGACCATTCTAAGAATGCGTTAGAGAGAAACCACCCACACTTTTCCACCGTTTTTTAACCTGACTTCACCACGAAGCCAGCCAGTCAAAATATAAAATTATACGGGAACATGATTTTCAGCTCTGCCACAAACCTGGAGAAATCCATGTTATTCTAAAAGTATTGTCTCATTACAGGCAAGGATTAGCTCACAGAAAACAGCCAGATTATCTGGTCTGTTGTTGAAGAGGCTCTCGTGTTAACAGGGATGCCGTTTACTAACTTTGCATTCAGGGAAGGAGCCAAATGTCTTCTGGGTCACTCCGTTGGGATCCAAAGAAAACAGTGTTAGCAGAGAAATCACCCTGAACCACAGTTGCAGACTTTTCAAATTAAAAAAATAAAACTTCGGAGGAACAAAGATGAGAGTTTGATGCATGAAGAACTTTAGGTTTTCACTCTATAGTAAAATGAAAATGACAAGGGTGGGTCATCTGAACTTTGGGTTTAGGGATCAAAGGATTCCACCTAGTGCAGTGTCCATGATTCGTTCATGTGTTTTTGCAACTGGATTGGAAAGAGTACTTGGCCGTGAGTCTACAACCCTTACCGTGGTTCGTAAGGCAATCAGCTGAAGAAAAGGCAACTTGTTTTTCTGACATTGTAATGTATGGATAGCTTTTACTCTTTTTCACTTCAGTTAAAACTTAATGTGTAGG
>PISX010036209.1:0-12194 GCA_004024625.1 Mellivora capensis | reverse complement strand
ACAGACAAACAAAAAAAAGAACCTCGTCAAAAAGAACCCTAAGTATAAGATTTATAGACTACCAGGACAAACACAAGTATACAAAAATACTGGTAGGAGAAAAAGATGGGAGAGTGGTTGTAAATTCTCAGTGTGGGCGAGGAAGGTTATTTTGCTTCTTCCTGGATGTATCTTGATATCTTTTTTAAGGGATACAACTCTCCTAAGATATCAGGGGATTAAAAATTGGTTTACCTATAGGGGTAGCATTGATTGGGGAAAGGGGATTACCTTGAATTTTAACTCTATATGAATATTAGCAAATAAAAGTGAAGAAAAGAATGATCTAAACTAAAGTGAAATTTTAAAAAAATGTATAAAAAATAGAAAAGCAAAAGAAAAACATGGGTATATGTACCAAAAAGTTCAGGTTAAAAGGTTATTATGGAATTTGATGTACTGGACATCTCACTGTGATGGTAAATAGGCTAAAAAAAATCTATATAACAAAATAAAAAAGATTTTAAAAAATTTTAAAAATGAACCAGAATAGTGGGAACGAATTAAGAATTAAAGGTATCTATGAAGTGGTAGTGATTGTTGTCTTCTCAGCGGGTTGGCTTTCTGGGGGAGGGGCCTGCCTTGTGGGTTTTCAGGTGGTGTTTCCTGAATTAAGTCCTCCCGCCCCCCTCCAGGGGGTGGGCTCTGAGGAAACCGGGCCTTTAGGCTTTTGTTCTCCGTAGGTTTTTATGTCTGTTCATTTGTTTTCTCTCCCCTTGGCAGCTCTGGATGGTTCTTGGAGGTTTAGAGGAAAGCAAACTGCACCCAGACCTCCCTCCCAGAGAGAAGCCCCAGTCCATTCCCCTCTGGGTGCTGCAGAGCAGGTTCCCAGCCGCGATCTCTGGGGACACCTGTGTGTCCTGCCTGTACTCTAAACCACAACAGTGGCAGCTGTCTGGGCAGCTCCAGACCGCCAGAGAGTTTCCAAGCAGGGAAGGCACACAGAGATTTTCCCGCTGGCCTGGGCTGGGAGCGCTCAGACTTTCTGGGTCCTAGAGAGCCCCCCGCTGGTGCCTGCTCGCCTCTCTCAGGGGAGGGGGCGGAGCACGTCTCAGGCTCTGCTAGCGCGGCGCGGCACACACGTGGGGACTGCAAAAGTCTGTTTCTGCTCCGGGAGGGTCCCAGCCCCTACCACACACCGAGCGCCCTTAGGAGGTCTCCTCACAGCTCAGAGACCAAGACCCGGTTTCTCCGCTGCACTCTCTCTAGCTCAGCACCAGGGGTGTCTGCCCTCCATGGGGGACTTAAGCCCCTGTCCCTAACAGTTCCAATTCCCACAATTTCACCCTGCGATCTTTTCTCTTTTTGAGAGCTTTTTATCCGTCTTCAAGTTAATGCTGGTCCCCAGTCGTAGGGCACTCTCGGATTGGGGTATTACTTCCCAATGTGTTTCCTCTGGTGGCTCCCTCCCCCTTTTGTTTATCTGCCGATACCAGTCTGGCGTTCCCACTCCGCTTTACCTGCCCACTGGCGTCTTCTGCCCCCGTAGAGATCCTGACGAGTAGAATTCTGATCTCAGGCTGATTTCATGAGTGGTCGGAGTTCCTTGGTAGGTAATCAGCTCACTTTAGGGGACAGGTTGAACCAGAGCCTCCTCCTAGTTCCCCGCCATCTTGTCTCCCCCTGAAAGGCTATTCTTTCCCTCATTGAATTTTTTTGATATCCTGTTGAAAATTATTGGTTACAGGTATATGTGTTTATTTCTGTTCTCTGCATTTTTCTCCACTGAATTCCTTATTCCAGCACCACTGTGTGTGGTACTGTCTTGATTACTGTAGCTTTATAACAAGTTTTGAAATCATGAAGTGTGAGTGCATCAATTTTGCTGTTTGTTTTCAAGATCATTTGGCTGTTGTGGATTCCTCAAATTTCCATATGAGTATTAGAATCAACTTGCCAATTTCTGCAAAAGAGGCAACTATGATTTTGATAAGGATTGCACTAAATTTGTAGATCTTTTTACAATTGCCATCTCAACAATATTAAATACTTAAATCCATGAACACAGGATATCTTTCCATTTATGTATGTCCTCTTTAACTTCAATGATGTTTTGTAGCTCTCAAGTATCTAAGTCTTACAATTAAGTAAACTATTTCTAAGTATTTAATTCTTATGTGTCTTTGAAAATGAAATTGCATTCCAGTTCATTACTATATAGAAAAAATTTCTTTTCTATATCAAAATAATGTATTAGTTTTAATAAGTTTTTAAGGGATTCCTAAGGATTATCTATGTACAAAGTCATGTTGTTGTCAAATAGATATATTTATTCCTTTCTGATATGGATGAATTTTATTTCCTCTTCTTCCCTTTTTATCATGACTGGAACTTCCAGTAGAATCCTGGATAGAAGTGGTGAAACTAGACATCCATGTCTTGATCTTAGGGAGAAAACATTCAATATTTCACCAATATGTATGATGTTAGCTGTGGATTTTTCATAGGTATCCTTTTAAAATTTGAGGAAGCTTCTCTGTTTCTTTGATTATTCAGTGTTTTCATGGTGAAATGGTGTTGAATTTTGCCAAAAGAATTTTCTGCATCTATTGAGATGATCATGTAGTTTTGACCCCTATTTTATTGACATGATGTATTACAATAATTGATTTTTTAGAGATTAAATCAACCTTGGATTTCTGGTATAAATTCCACTTGCATGTGGTGTATAATCATTTTTATATCTTGTTAGGTTTCATTTTATGGTATGTAATTGGTGAGTTTGTGTCTATATTCTTAGGAGACATGTGTCTGTAGTGTACTTGTGTGATATTTTTGTCTGGTTTTGGTATCATGGAAATGAATTGAATGAATGAATTGTGGTGTTCCCTCTTCTATTTTGGGGGGCATTTGTGAAAATTGTTATTTTTTTCAATGTTTGGTAGAGTTCTAAAGTAAAGCCATTAGGGTCTGAACTATTTTTGTGGGAAGTTCTTGAATTACTAATTCAATATCTTTGTTATGGGTCTATTTAAAATTTCTATTTCTTCCTGAATCAGTTTTGGTTTTTTGATGTTTAGGAATTTGTCCATTTTATCTAAGTTATATATTTTTTTGGCATATACTTGTTGTTAGAATTAACTCATAATTCCTTTTTATGTATGTAAGGTTGGAAATAACATTCCTTCTTTCATTTATGAATTTAGCAATTTGAATATTTCTCTTCCTAAATACAGCTAATGTTTTGTCAGTTTTCTTTATCTTTTCAAAGAAAAAAACTTAGTTTTATTGATTTTCTCTATTCTGTTTCTATTCTCTGTTCCATTAATTTTATGCTTTAACCCTCTTTCTTTCTTTCCTTTTCCTTTCTTTGGCTTTAGTTTGCTCTTCTGTTTCCTGTGTCTCAGGTAGAAGATTAATTTATTGATTTGATATCTTTCTTCTTTTTTAATGTAGGTGTTTTTAGCTGTGTGTTTCTATAAGCACTAGTTTAGTTACATCTTAAGAGTTTTTATATATTATGTTCTCATCTCCTTTTATCTAAATTTATTTTCAAATTTTCTTTTGACCCATTCATTAGTTAATGAGACATTCATTAGTTTTTTACCTTTGAGCCATTAATTAGTTAATAATATGTTGTTTATTTTCATATACTTGTGAATTTTCCAAACATCCTTCTATTAATAACTTCCAATTTCACTCAACTGTGACCAGAGAACACACTTTGTAATATTTAATTCCTTTAAATTTATTGACAATTTTATCATGACCTAGCAGTTATGCTGTTTTGTTTTGCTTTGTTTATCATGGAGAATGTTCAATGTGCACTTGAAAAGAACATATATTCTGTAATTGTTGTGGAAACCTCTATAGATATATGGTGTCTTGTTCAGGTATACTATTGCTCAAGGCCTCTATTTCCATGTTCATCTTCTTTCTAGTTGTTCTATTCAGTATTGAACATGGGGTGTCAAACTCCTTAAATATCATTGCTAAATTGTCTATTTCCTACCTCAATTTGGTCAACTTCTGTTTTATATTTCAGGTCTCTATTGTAAGGTACATATTTGCTTATAATTGTTATAACTTCTTAATGAATTAACCCTTTTATCATTATAAGATGTTCTTCTTTATTTCTAGTAACATTTTGTTTTTTAAAATATTTTTCTGACATTACTATGGCCACCATGGCTTTCTTATGATCACTGTTAATGTGATATATCTTTTCTTATTCTCTTCCTTTCAATCTATTTGAATCTATTTGAATATTTAAATCTAAAATGCTTCTCCTACAGACAGCATATAGTTGAATCTTATTGTTTTTAGCCAATCTAACAATCTCTGCCTTTTGATTATATTTTTACTATATTCACATTTAAAGTTATTCACGACATCGTTGGATTTTGTCTGCCATTTTACATTTGGTTTTCTATATGTCTTGTGTCATTTTTGTTCCTCTATTCCTGCTTTACTGCCTTATTTTGTATTAAGTAAATATCTTCTAGTGTAACATTTTAAATACTTTAATGATTTTTTCAGCATATTTTAGTTATCTTCTTAGTGGTTGCTATAAGATTCATTACATACATTTTAATTTATCAGAATCTACTTAAGAATTATGCCAACTTAATTCCAGTGAGATATACATACAGTACTCCTACATAGCTCTATACCTTCTTCCCCCTTTTTGCACTTTTAATATATGTAATAATATGTTTATATAAACAATATATATGTTTATTTATGCATGTTACAAACCCAACAATACATTTTTATAGTTATTATTTACATAAATTTATGTCCATTTATGAAGCTGAGAAAAGAAAGGAGAGCAAATATATCTTTATACTGGTTGTTATATTCCCTTTCTTATTTAACACTTATGATTCTCCTTATATGTTTCTATGTATTATCCACTGCTGTCATTTTCTTACTCCAATACAACTTTGCTTTCATCCACCTCTTTCGTGTTATTTTGGAATATATTATATTTCAGTATGTTATAGCACCAACCAGCCAATTAGATACATATGGTTTATACAACTGCTCTTTAAATAAAAAAGAAAAGAAAAATAAATGTCCACATATATTCCATGTATAATTACATTTAACAGTCCTTTTTGTTGTTTCATGTGGATTTAAAGTTCTATTTTCCTTTACTTATTTTCAAGTGAAGAACGTCTTGGGTGTTTCTCAGCTTATGTTTATATAGGAATGTCTTTATTTTGTCTTCATTTTTGAAAGTTAGTTTTATTGGATAGAAGATTCTCAGTTGCCAGGTTTTCTTCTTTCATCATTTTGAGCATTTAATCTCACTGTCTTTCAGTATTCATTATTTCTGATGAGAAGTCAGATGTTACTCTTATTGGGACTCCCTTGTACAAGACAAGTAATTTCTTACATGATGCTTTCAAGATTTTCTATTCATCTTTGACACTCAGCATTTTTTCTATCATGTATCTGAATGTGAACCTTTTAAAATTTATCCTGCTTGGAGTTTATTGTGTTTCTTTAATGTGTAGACTAATGATTTTCAGAAAATTTATGACGTTTTCAGCCATTATTTCTTTGAACATTTTTTTCTGCTTCTTTTCTTTCTGTTTCTATTTCTGGTACACTCATAGCACATATGTTGCTACACTTAAAGGTATCCTACATTTTGCTGAAATTCTGTTTGTTCTTCTTCATTCTAGTTTCACTCTGCTCTTGAAATTATATAATCTCTATCAACTTACTTTCAAGTTTCTTAGGTCTTCTTCTTCCAGCTGATATATACTTTTGAGATTCTCTGGTAGATTTTTCATTTTGGTTATTATAGTTTCCAAACCTAGAATTTTCTTTTGAAAAAAAAAAAAACTCATTTCTACTTCTTTAATGATATTCTCTGCTTGATGAGACATTGTCTTTATATCTTCTCTTCTTTAAGTATGGTTTCCTTTAGTTCTTGTAATATATTTATAACAGCTAATTCAAGTTCTTCCTTTGTTAGCTCAAATATCTGACTCTCTCAAAAACAGTTACCTAATTTTTTTACTGTCATATATTCCTGTTTCTGACATTTGTTATGTTTTTATTGAAAACTGAAATATTTAGGTAATACAACTGTGGATGCTGATTCCCCTTACTATTCTCCAAGGCCTATTTGTAATGTTTATTTACTTTGTTGACTTGACTAGACTGTTTTAGTAGAGTGTATTTATCCTGCGACGTGAAGTCATTGGTATTGTTCCTTAGCAGGTGCACCCTTACATATTTCCAGTAACTCTGGGACTACAATGGTTTTAACAAGGCTCTCCTTGATTGTACCTTGCCCTAATCTCTGTTAAACTTCCTGTCTCATTTTGTATATTATTCAGCCCTCATTCACATCAATTCGTAGTTAACTGTTTTATTATTTTTGACAATGCCTTGGGACATATATTGTTTCACAGCCTGAACCAATTAAATTCAGACAGGGATAGATTTTAAGGCCAGCTTTGCAGTTGTTTAGACCTCAGGAAGGGTCTTCTCACTATCTCCATCCCTGATTCTCTTTGGTGAACTAGCTGTCTAGTGTTTTGCTTACTGCTCTGAATTAAGAGGAGATGCTATTTTTAATGGTGTCCTTAGGCTTGAAATAACCACACTCTTTTTTTTTTTTTTTTTTTTTTTTTGGTTCAGGGGATATATTTTATTTTTAATTTTAGGGTTTTTTTTTAATTTAGTTTTATTTTTTCAGTGTTCCATGATTCATTGTTTATGCACACCCAGTGCTCCATATAATACATGCCGTCCTAAATACCCACCATCAGGCCCTCCCAGCCCTCAACCCCCTCCCCTCCAAAATTTTCAGTTTGTTTCTCAGAGTTCACAGTCTCTCATGGTTCACCTCCCCCTCCTATTTCCCCCAACTCACTTCTCCTCTACTTCACCCAATGTCCTCCATGTTATTCCTTATGCTTCACAAGTAAGTGAAACCATATAATAATTGACTCTCTCTTCTTGTCTTATTTCACTCAGCATAATCTATTCCAGTCCCATCCACACTGATACAAAAGTTGGGTATTCATCCTTTCTAATGGAGGCATAATATTTCATTGTATATATGGACCATATCTTCTTTATCCATTCGTCCATTGAAGAACATCTTGGCTCTTTCCACAGTTTGGCGACCGTGGCCGTTACGGCTATGAACATTGGGGTACATATGGCCCTTCTGTTCACTACATCTGTATCTTTGGGATGAATACCCAGTAATGCAAGTGCTATTTCAAATAGAGTTAGTTTCTTTGAGGAGAGTTATTTTCATAAAATTACCTCCCACCATGGACAAATTCTCTGTATCACTAATTTGGGCACTTGGAAGGTGTAGTAGGCTGAATGGTGGCCACCACCAAAACATATGTGTTCCTGGAATATTTGGATGTTAATTTATTTAAACAAAGGTTCTTTGCAGAGGTAATTATACAAAAGATTTCAAGATGAGATAAACCTCGTTATCTAGATGGACCCTAAACCCAATGGTAAGTGAACTTCTAAGAAGAGAAACAGAGAAGACACACAAGATAAATGCATAAAGTGTGAAGCAGAGATTAAAGTTATATATTCCCCAAACCAAGGGAACACCAACAGCCACCAAAAGCTGGAAGAGGCAAAAAGTTTTTCTCCTGTAGTCTTCAAAGGGGGTGCAGCTTTGCTGCTACTTTGATATTGGAATTTTGGTCTTTCAAAATTTGATAGAATAAATATCTATTATTTTAATCTACAACATTTATTGTAATTCATTATTATTCATTGTAATTCATTATGGCAGTCCTAAGAAACTAATCCAGATTTTGATAACATGAAATGAGGTGCCGCAGTTAACAACTAAAACTTTGGAAGTGGCTTTGGAATTTGACAATGGGCAGGGCTGGAAGAATTTAGGGTCACATAATAGTAAAAACCTAGATTTCCTTTGCTGGTAGAAATATGGGCATTAAAAAATAATCTTGGTGAGTGCTCATAAAGAAAAAAGGAGCAATATAGAAAAATCTTCTACCATCTTGGAAAATACGTATATCATTTTGAACAGAATGCTGGTAAGTATATGAATGTTAAGAGTGTTCATGATGAGAGCCCAGAGGAGATGAAGAACATGGAAGAATGGTAATCCTTATTATGTAGTGGCAGAAAACTTGACTGAATTTTATTCTACTGTTGGGTAGGAAAGATAATTTGTAAACAATGAACCTGGACGTTTAGTTAAAGATAATTCTACGTAGTTTGGAAGGTATAGCCTGTTTTCTTCTTGCTGCTTATAGTAGAATTAAAGAGGAAATAAACTGAAGAAGAATTGTTAAACAAAAAGAAGACAGCACTACATGATTTGGGAGTTTCTGGCCTATCTGGAGTGTTAAGGATGCTAAAATTATGAAATTCACTGATGGAAAAGATTGCTCTACGGAGAGGGCCTAGGATAGACCTCTTTTTTTGCTGAAGAGATTGGGTAAGTAATTTAGAAATTCAATCAACCATCTCACTAGAAAGCAGGAATAGTGACAGGGTTATTCAGCAAAGATCTGTGGAGAAATTCCTCATCTAATGTTACAGACCCCCTTGACATATGTGGAAGACCAACTAGGTTTCTGAGAATCTTATATCAGAAGAAATACTGCCAACTTGGACTGAAGGAGAAAAGGTAAGGCAAAATGAAGCAAGTCTCTCAGACTTCTAAGTATCTACAGACAGGAAATGGTCTGATAAAACTTCTCAACTGCACATGTATTACCCTTCAAGATAAAGAGATAATGACTCTAGCACAGAGCCTTGGATACAGAGGCAGACTCTCCCCTAAAACTTGATTTTGATAAATTATATGATTTAGATGATGAAATTTAGAACTTCTTTGAATTGATGATTTTTACATCAGAGTTTAGACTTAGAGTTTTTCCTTTAACGGATTAAATTTCAGGGATATTAGGAGGGGTTGAATGTATTTTGTATATTGGACAGAGATGAATTTTGGAGATCATGAGGTTGACTATAATGGGTTAAATTGTCCCCCCCAGAAAAATATGTCTAGATGGAGACTGTGAGTGTAAACTTAACTGGAAAAAAGGGCCTTTGCAGATGTAATTAAGTTAAGAACCTCAAGATGAGAGCATCCTGTACTATCAGAGTGGGCCCAAATCAAACAGCAATTGTCCTTATAAGAAGAAAAGGGGGAAGGCACAAAGAAGAAGGCCATGTGAAGACTGAATCAGGGATTAGAGTTATGTATTCCCAAACCAAGGAACAGCTGGTTGCACCAGGAACTGGAAGAAGTAGGAAAAGATCCTTCCCTAGAGCATTAAGAACTGTGGGCCTGCTGAATTCCAATCTCCAATATTGTGAGAGAATAAATTTATGTTGTTTTTAACCACCCAGTATTTTTTTTCCATGACTACAACAGGAAATATAGGGTACAGTTGTAGCCTCTGGACTACTACATTACCTCTCCTATTTTACAACTTTTGTCCTACCCTAAAGCTGGGATATAAGTTGTTAGACTCAGCTTTCTCAGCCTGCAGTGGCTGGGTTAGAATTTGTCTTATGGGTAGGATCTCAGTGGAGGAAGTGGTCCCCTATCATCTTGGCCAGCCTCATCAGGATTTGAGCCTCTTCAGCTTAGAATTGTAGAGGTTAAGAAATGCTGTCAACCTGTTCCTCCCAATGAAATAAAGTGAGCCATGACTTGGGAATTGAGGGGACAGGGGCACTGTCTTCTTGGTCACATACATCATGAGTGGAACATTCATCCTTTTTTATTTTGAGGTAGGGAAGGAAAGGATCTCAGCTCAAATGTTACAGATTCTTGCTAGTCTTACCTAGTTTTAGTAGGTTTTATTGAATGAATATTTCTTCATTTGCTGTATAACCTAAGGATAATTTCCAGAGAACTTTAAATGATTAGTTTGGTCTAATTTTTTTTTTTAACTTTGCTTATTTCACTGGAAAGGGGTACTACAAAACTCCCTACACTGACATGGAAGTGGAACTACTTCATTCTTTTTATTAGGTAATTGATTTTTTTTACTTAAGGATTTTACTTTGAGATAATTTTAGATTCACATGATGATGTAATAAATAATACAGAGAGCACAGTTGGTAATTTCTCTGACATTGACCATCACAACTTCTTTCTAGATATCTCTTCTGAGACAAAGGAAATAAAAGCAAAAATAAACTAGTGGGACTACATCAAAATAAAAATGTTACTGCACAATGAAGGAAACAATCAATAAAACTAAAAGTCAACCTACTGAAGGGGAGAAGATATTTGCAAATTACCTATCTGATAAAGGGTTCATATCTCAAATATATAAAGAACTGATACAACTCAACACCCAAAAAAATCCAATTTAAAAGTTATCAGAAGACATGAGCAGACATTTCTACAAAGAAAACATCCAGATGGCCAACAGACACATGAAAAATGCTCAACATTATTCCTCATCAGGGAAGTGCAAATCAAAACTATAATCACCTCACACCTGCTAGAATGGCTAAAATCAAAAGCACAGAAAACAACAACTGTTGGCATGGATGTGGAGAAAAAAAGAACTTTTGAGCACTGTTGGTGAGAATGCAAACTGGTGCAGTCATTTTGGAAAATAGTATGGAGACTCCTCAAAGCCATAAAAATAGAACTTCCCAGTGATCCAGTAATCATACTACTGGTTATTTGCTCAAAAAGGACAACAGACTAATTCAAAAGGATACATGCACCCTTATGTTTATTGATCATTATTTACAAAGGCTAAATTATTGAAGCAGCTTGTGTCCATTGATGGGTGAATGGATAAAGAGGAGGTGAGAAAATTATAGAATGATATTCTATTATATATAATAGAATTATATATAATAGAATATCATTCTTCTATAAAAAGGAATGAAATCCTGCCATCTGCACCGACATGGATAGATCCAGAGAGTGTAATGCTAAGAAAAATAAGTCAGAAAAAGACAAGTATCATATGATTTCATTCCCATGTGGAATTTAAGAAACAAAACAAATAAGCAAAGGAATAAAGAGTCAAATGAAGAAATATACTCTTAATTATAGAGAACAAACTCATGTTTACCAGAAGAGAGGTATGTGGGGGAATGGGTGAAATAGTTGATGGTAATTAAAGTGTACATTTGTCATGATGAACACTGAGTAATATATAGAATTGTTGAATCATTATATTGTACACCTGAAACTAATATACTTTATGTTAACTGTACTGGAATTAAAATTAAAACTTAATAAAAAGTAATATAGAGAGATCCAGTGTACTCTATATCCAGTTTCCCCCAATAATAATATCATAGGCAACTATAGTACTATTTCAAAAGTAGCATATTGCCATTGACAAAGTCAAGAAACAGATCATTTCCATCACCACCAGGATCCGTCATTTCCCTTTTTCTAGTCAGAGCCACCTGCCTAACAGCCCAAGGGACTTTATGGGCTATTAGAAGAACAATATATCCATTATGGGAGACCAAAAAGGAGAAGAGAAAGAACGGGGAAGGTGGCTAGAGACGGGACTGGAAGAGATTATGCTGAGTGAAATAAGTCAAGCAGAGAGAGTCAATTATCATATGGTTTCACTCATTTGCGGATGATAACAAATAACACGGAGGACATGGGGAGATGGAGAGGAGAAGGGAGTTGAGGGAAATTGGAGGGGGGGATGAACCGTGAGAGACTATGGACTCTGAAAAACAACCTGAGGGTTTTGAAGGGGCAGGGGGTGGGAGGTTGGGGGAGCCAGGTGGTGGGTATTATGGAGGGCACGCATTGCATGGAGCACTGGGTGTGGTGCAAAAACTATGAATTCTGTTACACTGAAAAGAAATTTTTAAAAAAGAGATAGTTTCTTTGAGGAAATGATGCCAAAAAAATTTCCCAAATTTGAGTAAGACATGGATAAACAAATACAAGAAACTCAATGAACTTCAAGCAGGATAAACCCAAAGAGACCCATTATAATCAAACTGTTATACATTGGGGTACAGATGGCCCTTCTTTTCACCACATCTGTATCTTTGGGGTAAATACCGAGTAGCGCAATTGCAGGGTCATAGGGAAGCTCTATTTTTAATTTCTTGAGGGATCTCCACACTGTTCTCCAGAGTGGCTGCACCAACTTGCATTCCCACCAACAGTGTAAGAGGGTTCCCCTTTCTCCACATCCTCTCCAACACACGTTGTTTCCTGTCTTGCT
>PISX010036208.1:0-12185 GCA_004024625.1 Mellivora capensis | reverse complement strand
CAGGGTAACTATTGAGAGATATGAATTTAGTGCCATTGTATTGCCTGTAACGTGACTGTTACTATATATTGTCTCTGTTCCTTTCTGATCTACTATTTTTAGGCTCTCTCTTTGCTTAGAGGACCCCTTTCAATATTTCCTGTAGAGCTGGTTTGCTGTTTGCAAATTCTTTCAGTTTTTGTTTGTCCTGGAAGCTTTTGATCTCTCCTTCTATTTTCAATGACAGCCTAGCTGGATATAGTATTCTTGGCTGCATGTTTTTCTCGTTCAGTGCTCTGAATATATCATGCCAGGTCTCTGTAGACAAGTCTGCTGCCAATCTAATATTTTTACCATTGTATGTTACAGACTTCTTTTCCTGGGCTGCTTTCAGGATTTTCTCTTTGTCGCTAAGACTTGTAAATTTTACTATTAGGTGACGAGATGTGGACCTATTCTTGTTGATTCTGAGGGGGGTTCTCTGTGCCTCCTGGATTTTGATGCTTGTTCCCTTTGCCATATTAGGGAAATTCTCTACAATAATTCTCTCCAATATACCTTCTGCTCCCCTCTCTCTTTCTTCTTCTTCTGGAATCCCAATTATTCTAATGTTGTTTCGTCTTATGGTGTCACTTATCTCTTGAATTCTCCCCTCGTGGTCCCGTAGCTGTTTGTCCCTCTTTTGCTCAGCTTCTTTATTCTCTGTCATTTGGTCTTTTATATCACTAATTCTTTCTTCTGCCTCATTTATCCTAGCAGTAAGAGCCTCCATTTTTTATTGTACCTCACTAATAGCTTTTTTTATTTCAACTTGGTTAGATTTTAGTTCTTTTATTTCTCCAGAAAGGGCTTTTATATCTCCAGAGAGGGTTTCTCTAATATCTTCCATGCCTTTTTCAAGCCTGGCTAGAACCTTGAGAATTGTCATTCTGAACTCTAGATATGACATATTCCCAATGTCTGTATTGATTAGGTCCCTAGCCTTTGGTACTGTCTCTTGTTCTTTTTTTTGTGGTGAGTTTTTCTGCCTTGTCATTTTTTCCAGATAAGATTATATGAAGGAGCAAATAAAATACAAAAAGGGTGGCAAAGACCCTAGGAAAATGCCCTTTAAAGAAAAAATTGAATTAACTGCAAGACTAAAGAATCATGGGGAGAAAGCCATGAATTCCGTGCTCTGCTTTCTTCTCTGGAGTTCCACTGCTCTCCTTGTTAAGTGAACTTGGTCTTGGCTGGATTTCTTTTGATCTTCTGGGGGAGGGGCCTGTTGTAGTGATTCTTAAGTGTCTTTGCCCGAGGCAGAGCTGCACCGCCCTTACCAGGGACCAGGCTAAGTAATTCGCTCAGTTTCGCTTTTGGGAGCTTTTGTTCCCTGAGCACTTTCCGTAGAGTTCCAGAGGACGGGAATGAAAATGGCGGCCTCCCAGTCTCTGGCCCGGAAGAGCTGAGATTTCGGGGCTCCACTCCTCAGAGAAAAGCCCCGGCTACTCCCATCTCCCTCGCCTCTGGCCGCGCTCCGAGTTCACCCAGCCTGCGACCAGTTCAAGGTAACCCTGAGCTGAGAGCTCACTCCTCGGCTCTGTCTCTGTGCCCGGCTTCTCCAGTTTCTGAATTACTCTGATTTTTAAAAATCAGAGTAATTCAGAAACTGGAGCACTTTAATCAGTAAAGATATACATGTTAATTTCTTTAAGTAAAACTTCTATATTGAACTGCAAGAATATACAATACATAACCAGCAGAAATTTTAAATTGCTCTTATGTTCTGGTATAAATTATATTTATTTACAGGGAAGATCTGTCCTTATAACTTGTTTAATGAGCCAAAATATTGATATCTAATAGAAAACATAATCACATTAAAAAAAAACATTTTCTGGAAAGACATTTCATTTTTTAAAGTCAGGTTTATTTAGCTATAATCTATGCATAATAATTTTGTGTACAGTGCTATGTGTTGTGACAAATGCCTATAGTGTGCATCCACTGTTAAAATCAAATCCATAACCCTCCTAAAAATACCTTTTTTTTTAAATCAATCTTCACAACCAGTAAATTTTTTTTTTTTTTTTTTTTTTTTTTTTGTCCATCTACTTGTGCTATCTCCAGGCTGACTTGTAAACAAAGGCATATGATATATAGTCTTTGGAGTTTGGGTCTTTTCACTTTAAATAATTTATTTGAGATTAATCCATACTCTCTATATATCAGTAATTGGTTCCTTTTTATTGCTATGTAGTGGATATGCTACTCTTTGTTTATTCATCCACTAGATGAAGACATTTGGGGTGTTTCCAGTTTTTTAAGATTATTAATAAAGTTTCAACACACATGTATGTACAGGTTTTTCTGTCATCATAAGGTCTTATTTCTTTTGGGTAAATACCAATAAGTAGAATGCTGGGTCATACAGTAAATTTATATTTCACTTTAAAATAAACTACCAAATACTTTTCCAAAGTACCATTTTTTTATTCCCATCATATTGTGTGAGACTTCCAGTTACTACAACCACTTGAAAAGATGTGATAACAATCTGTTTTTAATTTGTATCCCACTTATGACTACTAATATTAAGTATCTCTTCCTGTGATTGTTGCCATCCAAATATTACCTTTGGTGAATGGTCTGTTTAAAAATTTTGCTAATTTTTGGGGTGCCTGGTGGCTCAGTGGGTTAAGCCTCTGCCTTCAGCTCAGGTCATGATCTCAGGGTTGAGAGCCCACATGGGGCTCTCTGCTCAGCAGGGTGCCTGCTTCCTTCCCCCTCTCTGCCTCTCTACCTACTTGTGATCTCTGTCTGTCAAATAAATAAATAAAGTCTTTAAAAATGTTTTTTGCTAATTTTTCTAATTGTTGAAAAACAACTGTCTTCTTATCCATATGTTTTGAAACACTTATTATATTATATCCCAAATATATTAATTGAGGATATAAGTCCTTTATTAAATGTAAAATTTGCAAATACTCTCTTTCAAGCTATGGCTTGTATTCTCAGGTTTTTAACATTGGCTTTCAAAGGAAAAAAAAAATTTAAAATTTGATGAAGTCATATTTTTATTTTTATGGACTGTGCTTGTGCTGTGATGTCTAAGAACTCTCTGATGAAGATATAAAGACATCCTTCTAAATTTTCTTTAGTAAATTTAATGGTTTTGAGTATTACTTTTGGGTTTATAATATATTTTTAAATAATTTTACATGCTCTGAACTATGGTGATCGTTCACTTGATTTCTACATATAGTTGTCCGAGTTCCCAGCACCTTTGCTGAAAAAAAAGATCGTCTTCCCAATAATTGCCTTTACTCAATACTAAAAATATCAATTAACTGTACATCTTTAGGACTATTTCTGGACTCCATTCTGTTCCACTGATCTAAATGTCTAAATTAGCTATTTACTATTACTTCATAAAGTCCTAAAATCAAATAGTATAAATAAATACACTAAAAACTCTTCCAAATTTATTGTTTTGTTTTAAATTATTTTGACCAAAGTACTTTGGATTTCCATATAAATTTAAAACTAGCTTGCTCATTATTATAAAAATATTTCTGGTAGTTGGTTCATAAAACTGAATCTATGAATTAAGTTTGAGGATCTCCAATTTTGGAAATTCAGTATTGGAGGATCTCCAAATTTGATGGATCTCCAAATTTGATGGATCTCCCATCCAAGAGGATGATACATTTCTTCTTTCTTTAGGTTTTATTTGAATCTCATTAGTATTTTCAAGTTTTCAGCTTATAGAACTTCATATAGCTTATTATATCTAGATTTTAAAAATAACTTTGATGCTACTATAAATATCTAAATTTGCTTTTAATTAATAGTTGTTCATTTCTAATACATAAAAAAACCCCAGCTGATATTTGTTTATTGGCCTGAGTCTTATGGCCTTGTTAATTCACTTATTGGTCTGTTAACATTTTAGTAGATTCTTTGATATTTTCAGTGTAGATAATCATATTATCCGTGGTTAGAGATAGTTTTATTTGCTCCTTTCCAATTTAGATGTCACCTCACCTCTTATTTTTCTAGTCTTATTGCACTGACTAGGAGGTCCAATGTGATATTAAAGATTGGTAAGACAGAATATGCTTTTCCCTTATCTGGTCCTAGGGAAAAACATACAGTATTTCAGTTTTATATGGTGATAGTCTTTTGTAGGTCCTGTTTATCAGGTTGAAGAAATCCCCTTCCATTCCTTGTTTATAAGATGATCAATATATATGGAATTATAACAAGTTTTTTCCTAATTTCTTGAGAGGATTATAAAATTATTCATTTTTAGTCTTTATATATGGCAATTTATGGTAGTTTTTAAAGCTTTGAGGCAAAATATACATAAAATAAAAAATCACTCATTTTAAAGTTCAATTCAATGACTTTTTAAAGCAAATTTAGAGTTATACACTAAAATCCAAATTTAGAACATTTCCATCACTCCCCAAAAATCCAATGCACTCAATTTGCAGTCACTCTTCAGTCTTACTTTGTGATTTGCTAACCACTAACCTACATTATGTCTCTGTGTATGTGTCTTTTCTAGAGATTTCAGATAAAGTTTTGTTTTAAAGACTATATGTCTTTCAAGCCTGGTTACTTTCACTTAGCCTGATTTATAAATTTTCATTCATATTGTAGCATGTATCAGGAGTTTATTTTTCTACCAAATGGTATTCAATTACATAATATGTCTTATCAAAGCTACTTTTTAGAAATGTAATATATCATAAATAGAAATTATTTGAATAAGTGAAAACTCTAAACAAGGTACCAATTTTTTACCTATTTTTTGGTAAGTGTGTGTGATTATTGTGGGAAATTTAGCTCCGGTTTTAATCCATTTTTAACTTTTACATTTTGTGTCAAAAGTAAAATTAGAGATCAGATACACAATATATCTTGATTTCCTGGAGAATCAATAACAAGTTATTGTAATCATATTCTTCGGTTAACAAATATGCTCCTATAAACAGCATGTAATTATTACAAATTAATTACTATGAATTAAAGATCTGTTTTTAAAGGAAACCTGAATATGAAAATGGCATTTATGTCTTCTGCATCAGATATGATTGACTTGTTTATGGAACATTTCTTACATTTATTAATAAAATTAAGCAAATTTACACACAAATGAATACCATTTTGCTAATGTAAAATACGTTAGACAATTTATTTAGATTTTTTTCCTTCATTCAATGGATCTAAATTGAAATATTTAATACCATCTGCACTCAGATTTATCATGATATAAATCTCCCTTGGCAGGGAAAAGGGTATTTATATCATTCCAAACCTTCATCTATTGGCACACATTTATTCTTAAACATACAATATTTGAAAATCTAATCTGTTATGGGACTCTTTTTTGGTACAGAATATTAAATTTTAAGGGATTAATAAAAAATGGATTCCCTTTTCTCTGTTCAACTATCTCCTTTCATTTTTTTAAAGAAATATTTTATTTATTTATTTGACAGAGATCATAAGTAGACATAGAGGCAGGCAGAGAGAGAGGAGTAAGCAGGCTCCCCGTGGAGCAGAGAGGCCAATGTGGGGCTCGATCCCAGAACCCCTGAGCAGAAGGCAGAGGCTTTAACCCACTGAGCCACCCAGGTGCCCCTCATTTTGAGGATTTTTAAAGGGTTACAGAATCATCGCCAGAAACAATAGATTAAGTGGTTTACTTTTTGAGGGTTATAAATAATATTCATTATGAAATACTTATGAGGACAGGGTGACAATTCCAAATCTTAAAACCACTCATGGATATCGGAGAATTTATTACATGAGCATAATTGTTAATATAGATAAGAACAAGTCAGATGAATAGAAAAGTTTACTAAAGATTAATAAATATTTAACCTGAGAATGGACTTTCAAAAATAGAATTATAAAATACAGAAATCAGATTATATGAAAAGTAACAAAGAACAACCATAGCAACAGAGATTAAAAAAATACTTTATATTATTAAAAATAGAACCATATAAACAATCTAAGAAGCATATAAAAATGAATCAAAATAAATGTAGTGGAACCTTCATAAGTATCAACAAAAATAGATTTTAATGTAAAAATAATTATTGCAGACAGAAAAAGTAATACAAGTAATAAAAGTTTCAATTGACCAGGAAGGTATATTCATTTCAAACTTCTGTGGGTAGATTCAAAAATGTTACATGAATGTAGACAGATGATAAATATATTGTTAATAAATAGTATATATGTATAATTGGTATTTGTGTATTTTCCTTTAAATAACTGGTAAATCAAGTAGATAGTATACTAGTTTAGTGCATTTGAAACCAATGTCAAAATTGACCATAAAAGTATATACAAAATTTTAATACTCACAAAGTAGAGAACATGGATTCTTCTAAGCACATTAAAAAATTACATGTAACCTAATGCTAGGCCCTAAAGCAATTCTCAGTGTCCACAACCAGGTATCAAAATAGTTCTATTATCTGATTAAATTACAAATATATAAAAACCTTAAAAACAGATAACTAGAAAAGCCCGATATATTTGAAAACAAAAAGTATACAAAACAATTGGGTCAAAAAAGACAGTGGAATAAAATTCTAAAAATATTTACCACTGTATAAAAATAACAACTACATTTCTGATTTTGTACTATAGTATTGTACAAAATTAGCCAACATAAGTTTTACAAATACAGAGCCCAAATTCAGGGTAGTGCTGGAAATGACTCATTCTGGTTTATGTGTGATGACTGTTGAATGTTCAGAAATTTTGTGAGATACAGGACACCAGTTGCTTAAATTTAACCATAGTGGGAGCATTTACACCACAGTAATATTCAAAAGCTACAGTTCAGAGCTTTAATTTTGTAAAATGCCAACACACCACTTCCTATGTGTTTGCAATCAGAAAGAAGAAATGCTGAAACCTAGGTTGGAATACAGACAGAGCTGAGTACAGCCAAAGAAAATAGAAGAAATAAAATAACAAACATAAGAGGAAAAAATAATGAGTTGGAAATCAAGTATTCTAGAGATGCCATCAAATTTCAAATTAATGTTCTTTAAAAGATTATTAAAAGAGAAGTAACCAAAAATATTAAGAGATTGGTTAAGGACAAGCACATTGAAGGAGTAGCAATATTAGGAATTAGAGGTCATAAAATATAGATGCAACAGAAATTTAAAATTTAATTACATGGCATCATTAGCAGATGCATTTCAACAGAATTAAAACAGAGCTAAACTTACCAAAACTAGTTCAAGAGGAATAGAAAACCTGTTTCAGCCATTTTATAAATTGAGTCCATATTTTAATATCTTCTCCCAATAAAAAAATCTCATTCCTATTATATTGCTGGGTTATTTTGTAAGAAGGATCTACAAATGTTTATTCAAGGGGAAATATATAAATCTAATCTTACATAATATTCCCACAAATAGAAAAATGTAATACTATGTTTCAGTTAAAATCTGTAACCTATGCAAATATATGGTGCTAAGTGAAAATCTAATTGGATGAGTTTTATAGCACAATGTTGTTCATGCAAATTAAAAAAGAAAAATATTATAAGAATATATATGTGCAGGTGAAAATATAAACATCAGTCATTCCAATGGCTTTCTATGTGAGGTGGGAATGAGAGTAGAGATGAGATTAAATTATTAAATTCCAATAATAAATTAACAAGTGAAATAAGTCACTGAAATTGAGTTCAAGAAAAAAAATCCAAAGAAACCAAAATGAAATATCTTGCATAAATTTCTTGTTTTAATGATAAATGTAAAAGTGATCATAACTTACTGGGTGATTTCAATTTTATAAGTAAAAATTAAGAAAAATCTTGCTAACAGATGATATGGGGCAGTGATTGGAAGGACACATGTTGGGAACTACAAGGGTGCAGATAATGTACCGTTTCTTCAATATTTAACATGTACTGATCTTATTTCTCATATTTAAATTTGTCCTGATACACTTTCTTTTATGCATTTGTAATAACAAAGCTTTTGTTTTTAACTCCACAGATGAAGGAATGAGAAAAAAAAGAAGAATGTCAGAGTGAAAGGAAAAATTTTTAAAAAGAGATATAGGAGGTAAGAAACAACCTCCTGAAGTTACTGCCCAAAATAATGGCACAAAATGAAAATTAATAAGGGTATTAGAGAATGTTTATGTTGTTATACTGGTGTTGCAATTATACTGGTGTGTACAAAAGAGACACTGAGCCAAAGTAAAGTTAACCAGTTCCTTGCAATGAAGTTACAAGTGATTTAAAAGAACAAGTCTAATAGAAATAATGGTATCATAGTTTAAAAATCTCCAAAACATAAATCACAAATATTCTGGATATGCAATTCCAAAAACATATTTATTCTTCTTTTGAATCTTCTCCATTAATTCATCTCCATTTTAATTCAACCATGGTTTGTTGATTCCAATTATTATATTAAAATTTTCTGATTATATTATGCACATATGTTCAGACAAGTGTATCAACATGCATTACATTTTATAAGACAACTTTCAACACATTCATATTTTACTCAATACGTGCATTGATTTTAACTTTATCACAAGATGTTTTCATCATATGGCTTTCTGATTATACAGTCTGTGGGCTGATTTTATTTATAAATACATTTTCTCAGTAACATTTTTCTTCAGGAAGAAAACAGTGAACTTCCAAACTGAATGTTATCTTTGGTTATCCCTTGGTTAGAAAAAAAAAAAAAAAAAAGGCTGGGTTTAGATCTAGAATGCGTTTACCTCATTATTCTCTTATCAAAGCTATGCAGTTGTGGTGGCAGAGACTCAGTTCACTGGTCAGTAATCAATTTCATCTTCCCATGCACATTCCCTAGATTTCTGTGCATCTAGGTGAGGCCCAGTATCTGAATTCTTGGTAAAGGAATAGGACTGCAAACTGTAAGTACTGCTTCCAGGCTAAGGCTATGAAAAACCTCTGTCTCCCCAGGTGCAGATGTTGGGGAGATCATAAGTGATGGCTGAGTGACAAACTTTCAATCTTTGAATAACTATTTCAGAATGAAGTAAGCCATTCCATTTGGGCCTACTCTTTATAGCAACTGGAAGAATTCTATCATTAGAGCAGACCTTGCTGTATTGCCTCATATTTAGTCTCTCTTACAAAGAAAGACAAAAGTATAATTGTAGAGTGGGTTCCCAATTTATTATGTCTGGCTGCTTGAAAGAAATTTTTTCTAACTGAATTTTTTGGTATCACCAGGTATGGATGTTTTCCTTTAATTTTTCTTTTTTTTTAAATATTTTATTTACTTATTTGACAGACAGAGATCACAAGTATGCAGAGAAGCAGGCAGAGAGAGAGGAAGGGAAGCAGGCTCCTTGCTGAGCAGAGAGTCTGATTCGGGGCTCGATCCCAGAATCCTGGGATCATGACCTGAGCCAAAGGCAGAGGCTTTAACCCACTGAGCCATCCAGGCACCCCTTTCCTTTAATTTTTCATGAAAAACTTTGATCCATTTAAATTTGAGGAATCAGACTTCTTAGGTGCAGAGACATAACATTCATTTTATGTTTTGGCTGGTTTCATTTTTTTCACACTGAAAATCAGGTATTTTTATTTCATGCGTATTCTAGCTCTGTTTTGACAACAGTGTTATTTTCTTTGTCATTTAATTGCCTCTACATTTTTGAAATTTATCAGTCTTTTCCTACATGTCACAGTTTTTGAGGGAATTTAGTTTAGAGGAGGAGACAGTAAAACTTTGTGTAGGTTACATCATTTTTTCCCAAATCACAGTTTCCAGAAGGATTCCCTAGTTCAAATACCTTATGTAACAGATACTCAGCACTTTAACTAGGAAAAAACCCAAATGACCAGAAAGGCAAAATCCAATCTCATTCTTTCAATAAACATTATTCTCATGTAATTTAGGTAATGGAGAAACAGCAGTGAACAAAATAGACACATTCTTTTCCTAAATTAAAGTACATTCCATTTGAGAAGACAGAGGATAAGCAAAAAAACAATTTTACAATATAATGTTAGAAAAAGGGATGTGAGTGCTATGCCTTTGTCTTCTGAAGTCCTCTGAGCATTTAATATGCACTCACCAACAAATACTGGAAGGCCAAATATGGATCAAAAGTTACTGGATATTTATATTCCCCTAATATGGATTCAAGTTATAATGATTATTTGGTTAGAAGAGGTGGAATAATTAGGGGAAAGAGACCAGCAGACAGACAATGAATTCAATTTTTTTTACATTATTGGTTAGAAGAGTACAAAGTTAACACCATCATAATATTTACATAGACCTAGGACTTCACTGTGCTTTTGATTAGAGTACAAATTTCCTTTGTCTACAAAACATCCAGCAGTTGCTAAATTGCTAATAATACTAAGATTTTTAAAGATTTTTAAAATTTATTTGTCAGAGAGAAAGAGTGCACAAGCAGGGGGAGGCAGGCAGAGGGAGAGGCAGGCTTCCCACTGAGCAGGGAGCCCAATGCAGGACTCTGGGATCATGACCTGAACCAAAGGCAAATGCTTAACCAACTGAGCCACCCCAGATGTCCCTAAAAGATTTTGATAAAAATCCCATTAAATTAATTGGGAAATATACTTTTACCATTTTCAAAGTACTTTTGTTTGTTTGTTTTAAATCACATAGACTCTCAACTTAGGAGGACTGATCATATGATACAAAACAAAACAATTTATGGTGTGTTTCATAATTGTAGTTTATAACTATTTGTATCTGTTGCTATCAGTTTGGTAGCTTTGCCCAGAGTCTATTGCTGTTGCATTTTAAATAGAGACTAAAAATGACTAGTTGTTTAAATAACCTAGAGAGGATATGGTAGGTAGTCATATTGTACTTCCAGCTTCTCTAACATCTTGTTTGATAATATATGCTATGTGTATGTTATGGGCAGACTTTTCAAAATAATTTATCTGGAAGATAACCAGCAATAACCCTTACTTTCTTTTCCTGATCTTGTCCATAGAAAGCATAACTAACATTTCTCTTTTATAAATTGCAGATAGGCACTCAATATTTCAAAATATATTTAGTTGGAAGCATCTGGGGACTACTAATTCTTCTATTTTGGGGATATTGCTAGTGCCACAGCTTCTAAGATGCATGAAGCCTCAGACTGCCAATAATCAGGTACTTTGGGAAATGAAGAATTATAGCAAAATAGGTGCATGCAGGAAGAGTGGGAGAGGCTGAGTCCTGTAGAACTTGAAGAGAATAGTCTAATAACTCTTGCTGCAATGGTTTTGTTATTTACTCTATAGTGTAAACCTAAAACCATTTATTTTATTTCATGGTAATTATTTATGTATTACTCAATAATCCTTTTCAATCACAATGAGCTAACATACATATTTATTAAAAATTACTGAATTCTTTTTCCCAAGGAATTAAAGATAAATGTATAAATTTCATAAAATGGTTTGTTTTTTTTTTGTTTTTTTTTTATCGTGACCTGAGCCGAAGGCAGCGCCTTAACCCACTGAGCCACCCAGGTGCCCCATAAAATGTTTTATTATTAATTTCTTTTCAGTGTAACAGAATTCATTGTTTTTGCACCACACCCAGTGCTCCATGCAATACGTGCCCTCCATAATACTCACCACCTGACTCTCCCAACCTCCCACCCTCTGCCCCTTCAAAACCCTTAGATTGTTTTTGAGAGTTTATAGTCTCTCATGGTTCATCTCCCCTTCCAATTTCCCTCAACTCCCTTCTTCTCTCCCTCTCCTTATGTCCTCCATATTATTTGTTATGCTCCACAAATAAGTGAAACAATATGATAATTGACTCTCTCTGCTTGACTTATTTCACTCAGCATAATCTCTTCCAGTCCCGTCCATGTTGATACAAAAGTTGTGTATTCATCCTTTATGATGGAGGCATAATACTCCATAGTGTATATGGACCACATCTTCCTTATCCATTCGTCCGTGGAAGGGCATCTTGGTTCGTTCCACAGTTTGGCAACCGTGGCCATTGCTGCTATAAACATTGGGAAACAGATGGCCCTTCTTTTCACTACATCTGTATCTTTGGGGTAAATATCCAGTAGTGCAATTGCAGGGTCATAGGGAAGCTCTATTTTTAATTTCTTAAGGAATCTCCACACTGTTCTCCAAAGTGGCTGCACCAACTTGCATTCCCACCAACAGTGGAAGAGGGTTCCCCTTTCTC
>PISX010036207.1:0-12178 GCA_004024625.1 Mellivora capensis | reverse complement strand
GGAATGCAAGTTGGTGCAGCCACTCTGGAGAACAGTGTGGAGATTCCTCAAGAAGTTAAAAATAGAGCTTCCCTATGACCCTGCAATTGCGCTACTGGGTATTTACCCCAAAGATACAGATGTGGTGAAAAGAAGGGCCATCTGTACCCCAATGTTTATAGCAGCAATGGCCATGGTCGCCAAACTGTGGAAAGAACCACGATGCCCTTCCATGGACGAATGGATAAGGAAGATGTGGTCCATATACTCTATGGAGTATTATGCCTCTATCAGGAAGGATGAATACCCAACTTTTGTAGCAACATGGATGGGACTGGAAGAGATTATGCTGAGTGAAATAAGTCAAACAGAGAGAGTCAATTATCATATGATTTCACTTATTTGTGGAGTATAACAAATAACATGGAGGACTTGGGGAGATGGAGAGGAGAAGGGAGTTGAGGGAAATTGGGGGGGAGATGAACCATGAGAGACTATGGACTCTGAAAAACAACCTGAGGGTTTTGAAGGGGCGGGGGGTGGGAGGTTGGGGGAGCCAGGTGGTGGGTATTATGGAGGGCCCGCATTTCATGGAGCACTGGGTGTGGTGCAAAAACTATGAATTCTGTTACGCTGAAAAGAAATAAAACAAAATTTATAAAAAAAATACCTACAGCTAACATAATACATAACAGTGAAAACCTCTGTGGTTTCTTTCTAAGATCAAGGATTAATACATGATGGCTACTCTTAACCACTCTCATTTAACAAAGTTCTGGAAGATCCAGCCAGTACAAGATGAGAAAAGATCATAGATGAAGAAATAAAACCATCCATATCTTCAGATGGTATGAAGGTCTATGTAAAAAACAAAGTCAACAGGCAACTACATAAAAATTCTCAGAAATTACAGGCATCTTTAGTAAGATCAAGGAGACAAAACAAACATACAAAAATTAATTGTATTCTATATACTAGCAATAAACACATAGATATTGAAATTAAATATAGACTTCATTTATAACTACTCCCCAAAATTAAAGACTCAGGTAATATCTAATGACTCATGTAAGGGACTTTATAAAACACAGATGAAGGAAATCAGAGAAGAGTTAAATATATAGTGTGTCTCTCCAAATTGATACAGATGTTCATTGCAATTCCTACCACAATCTCAGCAAGAATTTTTTTTTTTAGATACAGGCAAAATCATTTTAAAATTTAGATGGAAATATATGGGTCCTAAAACAACTAAATCTTGAGAAAGAGTATAGTAGGAGGAATCATTCTATCCAATTTCAAGTTACATAGCTACAATAACCATGAGTGTGGTTTTGGCAGAAGGATAGACCCACAGATCAGTGGAACCAAGTAAATCACACAGACACATAGGTCAATAGAACAAAGTAAAGAATCCAGAAATAGACACATACTAATATGCCCAACAGATTTGTGACTAAGGTGCAAAAGCAATTACATGCAGACAGGATGGTTTTTCAACAAATTGTTCTGGAATATTTGGATATTCATGGGCAAAAACAAAAATAAGAAGAGCAATAAACTTCAAATTATATTTCAGATCAATGGAAAAATTAACTTAAATAAATCACGGATATAAATACATTGTTTAAAACTATAAAACTTTTAGACAAAAACCTTAAGAGAAAATTTTTAGGATCTAGGCAAAGAGTTCTTGGACTTGACATGAGAAGCATCATCCATAAAATAAAAAATTAGTAAGGTAGAATTCATGAAAAGTAAGAAGTTTTGACCTAAAAAGACCCTTTCAGAGGATGGAAAGACAAGCTACATCCTGGGAGAAAACATTTGCAAACCATATATCTCACAAAGGGTTAATATCTAGACTATAGAGAGAACTCTAAAAATTCAAAAGTAGGGGTGCCTAGGTGGCTCAGTGGGTTAAGCCTCTGCCTTCGGCTTAGGTCATGATCTCAGGGTCCTGGGATCGAGCCCCACATTGGGCTCTCTGCTTGGCGGGGAGCCTGCTTCCTCCTCTCTCTCTCTCTCTCTCTCTGCCTGCCTCTCCACCTACTTGTGATCTCTGTCTGTTAAATAAATAAATAAAATTTTAAAAAAATTCAAAAGTAAAATCAAAACAAACAATCCAACTAGAAAAGAGGCAGAATGACTTAAGAGACATTTCACAAAATAGATGTAAAAATGGCAGATATGCATGGAAAGATACTCAATGTTATTAATCATTAAGGAAGTATAAACTAAAACCACAATGAGATGTTAATAAACATCTATAAGAATCATTAAAATGAGAGTGACAATGCCATATGTTACTGAGGATGCAGAGAAACTGATTAGTTATGTAGTGTTGGCAACAAGGTAAAATAGTATGGTTTCTCTAGTAAAGCTTTTGACTATTTCTTAAAAAACCAAACATGGAACTACCACCATATGACTCAGCTATTTATCCCAGCATTTATATATCCTGAGCCTTTATCCCAGAGAAGGAAAAACTTATGAATACAAAAAAGCCCATACACAAATGTTTATAGGAGCTTTATTTGGAATATCCCAAACCAGAAACAACCCAGGAGTCCCTCATCTGGTGAATGGTTCAACAAACTGATTTGTATGGAATATTACTCAGCAATAAAAAGGAATGAACTACCAGTACCTGCAAAACCTACACCTAAATGAATCTCCAAAGAACTATGCTGAGTGAAAAAGTCATTCCTGAGTGGTTCTATAATGTAGGTTCCATTTATATAACATTCCTTTTTATTAATATTTTTAATAACCATAAAAATTTACCTATTTAGAGTGTACTATTCAATGGTTGTAGTATATTCACAGAGTTGTGCAAATATCATCAAAATCTGAGTTCAGAATATGTTCATGACTCCAAAAAGAAATCCCGGACCCATTAAGCAGTTACTCTGATTCTCATCCTTGAACCATGAAACTGCTTTCTGCCTTTATGGATTTACTTCTCCTGGACATGTCATATCAACTGAATCATGTAATAGATGGTCTTTTGTGAATAGCTTCTGGTTTCAAGGTTCATTCATATTGTAACATGTATCAACACTCTATTTTTGTTGAATAATATTATATCATAGGAATATTCTCCCTTTTGTTTATTCCTGTATCCATTGATGGAAATTTGGGTTATTTCCACTTTTGGGCTACTATGAATAAGTGCTATGAACATTTGTGTGTAAGATTTTGTGTGGATATATGTTTTTGTTTCCCTTCGGTATCTGACAAGGACTGGAATTACTTATTCATATGGTAACTATATATTTCACTTTTTGAGTAAGTGCCCAACTGTTTTCAAAGTGGCTGCATTGTTTCATAGTATCACCAATGATGAGTTAGTGTTCTAATGTCTTTATGCTCTGACTAAAACTTGTTATCTTTTTATTATAGCCACCGTAGTGGATGTGAAATGGTATCCCATTGTGACTTTAATATGGATTTAACTAATGGCTAATGATGTTGAGTATTGCTTCATGTGCTTAGTGGCCATTTGTAAATCTTACTTAGAGAAATGTCCATCAGAAACTTTGCCATTTTAATTGGGTTGTCTTTTTATTATTGAGTTTTTACATTATGGATACCAACATCATATCAGATATATGATTTGTAAATATATTTTCCCTATTTTGTGGATTGTTTTTTCACTTTCTTTATGATACAATTTGGAGTGCAAAATTTTTAATTTTGATGAAATTCAACTCATCAATTTTTTCCTTTGTTGATTGTGCTTTTGATCGCATAGCCAACCAATCAGGTCAGCTGAGTGTAAGAGAAGGGTACAACTTTATCATTTACTTATTATTTATCCATTGTATATGGATATCTAGTTTTTTAGGGTATTTTGTTGAAAATGCTGTTCTTTCTCCATTAATTATCTCAGCACTCTTGTCAAAAATGATATATCATATGTGAAATAACAGAATTATTGAGATGGAGAAGAGATTAGTGGTTGCTAGGGGTTTAGCAGTTGGTGGAGACAGGGGGGAAATTTGAGATATTTTTATAAGATTATAAAGCATGTAACTGAGTATAAACATAATGTAAGATACAGGCCAAAAGAGGAAAAATAATAAAGGAAGAATATGCTGAAGTTAGGCTTATTTTTTTTCTGTTAGGAAGAGAAATGACAGAGGAAAAATTGTAATCTAAAGTATTCTTTATCCAATAATTACACTGTACTTTCTAAAGAGAAAATGGTCAACAAGTTTTAGGAAGAGAAAAATATTGCATGATACGTCTAGGGAGATTGGCCTGGAATCAGTATCAGAGCAGGGGAATATCTGTTCTGCCCTAGAGTGACACAAACTTGGCATAGTGAGCTTATGATGGTGAAAAAAGGTTATGGTCAGGATCTTAAAGTCTCAGCAGGAGCAAACAGCAAATGACCAGAAGGGAGAAGGGCATGTTGGTAGCTGCTAGTCCATAGACGACAAAAGACATCAACAAATTCCATCCTATTCCTTCCACTTCCAACCTGAGATCATGGCATCAAGGAAATCCATATAACGCAGTCACCATTCTGGAGAAGTTGATGGGGAAAGACCTTAATTTAAGATTAAGCTTTAAGCAGCCCACAGAATGAGTTCTCTGAAATGCAAATTATGTTGCTGTAGAAATGTCAGAAAAAAATTCTTTTGTACTATACATGAGTTTGTAGACTGAGATTTTATCTGCATTAAAATTTTAATATAACACTGATAATCAGAATTATAATTTAAGAGCACATGGTTCTTCTTTTAATTCAAAGGATATTCACAGGTGCCTGGAAAGTTCAGTCAATTCAGCATCTGACTCTTGATTTTCACTCAGGTCATGACCTCAGGGTCATGGATGGAGCCCTATATCAGGCTCTGTGCTGGGCATGGAGCCTTCTTGGGATTCCCTCCCCCTCTCTCTGCCCCTCCTCCCTCCCTGCTCATGCTCTCTCTTTTTCTCTCCCTCTCTTTCTCTCTCTCTCAAAAAAAAAAGTCTATTCAAAAGAATATCTGAAAATCTCTCTCTAATGTATATTTGATCTTAAGACATCTCATTTTTTTTAAACCCCTATAGACAGATTGTCATGATTGTGATTAAAACACAAAGGAGTTATAAAACTTCTCTAAACTTTTCCAGACCTTCACATTTAGTTTGAGACAAAATCATTTCTGGTTGTTTTACTGGAACTCAAGTTTTGGTAAACACAGTTACTGTCACATTTTACATACTTAAAAAACACTTTAAGTGAAGAAAATTTATTTAGAATCTATAAGCATTTTTTCTCACTAAAATTTATTTCATCAAACTGATAATTACTGTCCTGTAAGCTTATAATGTAAAAATATTATTAAGTTTTTAGACACAGAGGCAATAAGAAATACAAATATAATCATTACATATATATATAGTTTTTATATTTGTATTATATATATTTATATTACATATATAATTGGGGTGTGGTTTTTTTTGGTATGGAAGCATTGAATCACTGTATTATACACCAAAACCAATATTACACCATATGCTAGTTAATAAACTGGAATTTAAATAAAAACTAAAAAAATCATATTTTCATTCAAATTATCATTATGTTTAACTTCATCAACTTTCAGTATTGAGAAAATGGATACTCCTACCATAAAAGTTTACACTATGAGAGTATATTCACAACGGGAAGTCATTTTTGCCTCTCTCCTGGTTTTGGATATGAGACATTTTTTAGAATCTTAAAACATTCCCTTTTTTACCTAAAAAGAGGAAAGAAAAGAAGGGCAACAACCAACTCCCTCCACAAGTGACCTAGGTAAGGTCTTAACAACTCTATGGAGTCGGCTTCTGTTCGGGGCAGGTACTTTCTTTGAAGTGTCGATCTTATCCCTATCCTTCGTCTTATCTCTTGTCACTGCCAAATTTGCCCTCTTACGTTCACTGATGACTGAAAAACACTTCTCAGAAATGGCCTCATAGTCAACATCTCTTCATCCTGGTCCCTCAATTCTACTCTTCTGGCTGCTTCGCAGGGTCCCTCCAGCTCTGGCAGATCTGTTTTCAGCTATCTGGTTGGACACTGCAGGATCTGATATTTCTCCCTACCCAGTCCCGGGGGTCAGCGTGGCTTCTGAACCCATGGTCCTCATCCTGGAACTTCCCAGTGTGTCTTCCTCTCCCTGCTTCCTCAAGCCACACTTTAGTTTCTCTGGTCCTAGCCCCGGTCTTGCATCCCTTGCCAGTATTGAGACGGAAATTTGACACTTTTCTTAAATACAGTTTAAGCAAGTATTCCTAGCCTATGATAATATGATAATCTCAATTATTTTCTAAATTTCTCATCTCTGAATGAATAGGGAAAAAAAAAAACCAAACCAAAGCATATACCATTTGGGCCAACTAATTATAAGATACTTTTTGAATAAATAGTTGAATTACTTTGCAGTTACACTAATAATTCTTGTTAACATGTCAGAAATGAGTGGACTATAAAGTACTTAGTCCAGTTATGTAGATGATTTTATAAACAAACTGGATCACCAGTGTACTAATCTAACCAGCTATTTGGTGATCAGTTATTATGGGGCCAGTGGATAGAGTTCAGGAGATACTGCTAAAAAATTTCTTAAAAGATGATGTCAAGTGTTATGTGACTTTACTCAACTTATACTATTCATCATGTTCCCATTGTATAAAACACTGCACTGTAAGTGAGTGTACATGCTACCTTCACTGGTTTGTAGTCCATTTAGAGCTGGCAGGCCAGCTGCCAGCTCTTATCAATAAAGTTTTACTGGAACACAGCTACTCCTATTAAATTACATACTGTCTATGATTGCTCTCATGCTACAATGACAGAGTTGAAATAGTTGTGACACAGACTACCTGATCTACACAGTCAAAAATATTTACAGAGATATGTCACCTTTAGTAAAAATTTGCTGACTTCTGGTCTACAATAATGTCACAGATATAATAACAATATCACATGTAAATAATTAAAGGAGTTGAGAAGAAAGGAAGAAGCATTCAGGCATTAAGAAAGACGCCTATTCTAGGGGTACCTGGGTGGCTCAATGGGTTAGCCTCTGCCTTCGGTTCAGGTCATGATCTCAGGGTCCTGGGATCGGACCCCGCATTGGGCACTCTGCTCTCTCTCTGCCTGCCTCTCTGCCTACTTGTGATCTCTCTCTCTGTAAAATAAACAAATAAAATCTTTTAAAAAAAGAAAGATGCCTATTCTAAATTAGACACTTAACAAATATATGTATATATTTATTTATATATGTATTATTATTTACATATATGTTATTTACATATATGTTCAATATATATATATAATATATTGAAGCTGTCATTTTATTTGAACCTTGCAATATTTGAATTTGGGAAAGAGATTTATACTGGACATCCAGTCAAGTGGAACAATGCAAGTGAAATTTCAAAATGTCTTCCTCTGTGGTCCCTCTACATCCTACTTACCTGTAGTTAGTTACTCCCTGTATTCCATCCAATAAGACTTCTTGCTCTTCTCCTTAACACTCCTACTCTGTTGCCTGGCTCACATGCATTGATTCTATCAAATGCCTTTTCTCATTCTCTTCTCATTGTTCACCCGTGGAATCCTACCCATCCTTCAAGACTCACATAATGTATTATCCTGTTCCTATAAAGCCTCCTTTCCTTGTCCTCATTTTTGGAAGCATGTCCTCTGACATTTATCTTCTCTAAACTTTATCCACACTTTTCTTGTGACATTCACACCCATATGCTATTCTTAGATACATACAATAGACTGCATCACTGTAAGTTTTTAGGGGGCAAAATTTATGGTTTACTTGTTTTAGTTCTTCTCAATAGTAACAGCTTATCAGTAAGAATGTAATAAATGATAACTGCTACCTGGTCTCCCTGTTTCAAACCTCTGCAGAACATTTATTGTTATCTAGTATTTTCTTATTGATTGTTTTGGTGAAGGGCTGCCTCTCACCATCAAAATGTGGACTTGATTTGAGTAGGGACATTGTCTTTTGCATTGTCATGTCCCACTGGCTAGTACATCCTAAATGCTCGATCAAAATGTTAAGTGAATTGATGATTGAGTGAACAAATGAAATCCTAAGTAGATTCAGGAAGTATTGGCAGTGACTTCATACACTAAAAGAATTTTATTTGGAGTCTATTTATTTATTTTTGATATTTAATGTTTAGTAATCACTTTAATAAATAAGATTCCCACATTATCTGAGTTAGTTACATTTTCTCGAATAATTATATGGGAAACAATATGCAAATTTGAAGCCATTAATTCTTCAAATATAAATGTCAATTTATCTGTAGAAAGGTATAGCATTCTTCAAGATTAATTATTATAAAATATGGGCATTTTTAAAGGTTTTGTACTGATGCTGAAGTTCAGGAGATTGGAAAACTCAGTAATTATCTACTAATGCTTCCTACTGCCTTATAAATTCTAGCAGGGTAATTACTAATATGCCCCATTATTATTCTCAAGGATACATGATGGACAAGAAATTTCTAGGCAATTATTCTTCTCTGGTCTGGTTTGAAGGTACTAGCACCCATTTACTGAAAAGCCCTGATAGACTTTTATCATGACCTTGGAAATATAAAAAAGGCACTTTAGGAGGGGAAAAGCAACTATTGCACACTATTGACGTGGCTGCAGAGATGATAAAGGGAAGAGATTTCTGGTAAGTCATTTGTTATAAAAGCTCAGGAAAAACAGAAGTTTCTGCTTAAAATATTCTCTTTATTGCTTGCTCATTTTCTTTGACTTGCTAAACTCACATTTAAATCATACCCATATGTTCTCAGTTTAAACTACAACCATATTTCTAATCTCACCCATTTCCCAGCTCGGAAAATGACTCCACATCACTTTCAGTGCCTCCTTTTATGTTCACGTGTGATAGAGAGTACGCATAGTTAGTGTGTGTGTTGAGCAGAAAAATCTTAAAATAGCGAGGCACATTTCACACTTTCCATTGGCAAGTGGAATGATGGAGCGCTCAGACTCTAATCTCAGACAGACTCGGGCTTGAATCCCGGCTCATTCAACACTAAATTGTTTGAGCAATTTATTCCAATCCTAGTCATCTGTAACTGGGGGCAACAATAGTAGCAATTTCATTTTTAAAAAATATTTATTTATTTATTTAACAGAGAGAGAGAGAGAGAGAGAGAACAAGCAGGGGAGCAGAGGAGAGAGAGGGAGAAACAGCCCCCCCCCCACTGAGCAGAGAGCCTGATGCAAGACTCCATCCAAGGTCCCTGAGATCATGACCTGAGCTGAAGGCAAGATGCTTAGCTGACTGAGCCAGCCAGGCGCCCCAATAGCACCAATTTTAAAGGGCTGTGGGGGGATGGAATAAGGTAATGCATTGAGGTGCCAAAACCAACTCGTGTACCTTGCAGTATGCTGAGCATTTTTAATGTACTGTCTCACTTAATTCTCAGAACAGCTTTAGAAAATCAGTAGTATACCCCACTGTCAGATGAGGAAATGGAGGCACAGATTATTGACTGAGACATAGTAAGGTCTCAATAAATATCATTTTTGTTGGCATATATGAAGGGCTTTTATGTATTACTTGATAAAAAATATGGTAACATGGAGTCAACCAGTATCACATTAACTGTTGAACTAGACTGAACATTGTACATGAATTTCTTCTTTTTTCAATATTTTATTTATTTATTTGACAGAGAGAGACACAGTGAGAGAAGGAACACAGCAAGAGGAGTGGGAGAGGAGGAAGCAGGCTTCCCACTGAGCAGGGAGCCGGATGTGGGGCTCGATCCCAGGACTCCGGAATCATGACCTGAGCCGAAGGCAGACACTTAATGACCAAGCTACCCAGGTGCCCCTGTATATGAATTTCTAAATGAATCCTCCCATCTTCCGTCTGCAATACTGCATTACACCCATTCTACCAATGAGAAAATTAAGGGTTAGAGAGGTTAAGTTATATGTCTGAGGTACTAGAGTTAGAAGGAAAAAAGGCCAAGATACAAACCTAGCAGCATGATTTCAAAGACTGCAGAAGTAATCTGTGTTACTCCACTAGCTCCAGCCCTTCACGCACTATCCAGGTCATTAAAGAACTAAAGTGCAATGGCTTTGACAAAGAGGTAGGTTGTGGAATAATAATAAGAGCATCTAGAGCGACTTTAATGCAATTTAGCATACATATTAATCTAATTACACTAGGCCAAGCACTTGGGGAATACAAAGTGATACGATGTTTAATTGACTCTAAGATGCCACCACTTGTAATATGGATCATTACTTTATTTTCAATTATGGAACAAGTGCCCAGGGTGGAGGATGAGTAATAGGAGACCCTACCTTAAGTTGAGACAAAGGCTATACACTCGGTATAAGAGTTAACAAGAAATAAACTGAGTGGCTCAGTCAGTTAAGTGTAAGGCTCTTAATTTTGGCTCAGGTCATGATCTCAGGGTGGTGAGGTCAAGCCCTCCATCAGACTCTGCACTCAGCGGGGAGTCCACTTGATGATTCTCTCCTACCTTTTCCCTCTGCCCCTCCCTGCAACACGCATGCATGCACTCTCTCTCAAATAAATAAATATTTTTTTAAAAAAGAAACTGCTTTACTCACCTTTAGAGAGAGAATGAGAGTGTGTGTGTGAGTTGGGGGAGAGTCAGAGGGAGACAGAACGGGAGAGAAGAATTCCTGCTGAGTGTGGAGCCCAGTGTGGAGCTTGATCTCATGACCCTGAGATAATGACCTGACCTGAAATCAAGAGTCAGAGGCTTAACCAATTGAGCCACCAAGTCTCCCCTAAATAAATAAATAGTTTTTTTTTAAAGGCTTAAACAAGAAATAAACCTGACAGGCAGAAAAGCGCAAGGGAAGTTGCATGTTTCAATCTTGCCATTGCGTGAGGGAAGGAAAAAAAATCTCCCCTGAAAAATGTGAAGCTGTACTCACTCATCTTTGTGGTCTAAATATACAACCCAAATTTAATCTGAAGTGGTTTCAGATCGGTAGTTTCTGGCGGAAGCATACTCAAATACGCTCCACGAGAACACAGGCAATTCAAACCTATGAGGATCCAAATTGCCATTGATTGTAAAATGCATTCTGATTTCAGAGGTGTTAAAATGTGCAAAAATGTATCTTAGAATAGATGAAAGAGGATGTGAACTGCACTTTCTGCTTTAAAAGCGTTTAGAGACATCTGATCTCATTATGATTAACAAGATTAAACACAAGGAACAACACAAGTTAGTATATTAAGGTGCAAAATGAGTGTTGCAGATGTGTTGGAAAATGAGAACTCAAACTTGACAACCTTCTGGGAAGAACAATAAGGTGGGAAGTCTTCATGGGAAGGTGGGACTCAATCTGGACCTTACTACCTGGGTTGGGTTTAGAGGGAGAGGGGAGGAGGAGAGACATAAGAAATATGGTGTGGGGTCAGATTAAATTAGACTATCCTTAGATTGTAGGAAATGAGGCATGGAGTCCAGGTGTAATGAAGAGCCTGTATTGAGCAGGGAAGATATTACAGAACATGTTACAGAAGACTATTAAGAGAATGCCTAGACAAAGAATTAGGAATGGAAATGACATTTGTTTATTCTGCTAGCCACCTAATCAATCAGTGGACCAACCAACAAGCATTAAGTGGCTGCTACAAGCCAAGTACTGTGCTGGGGACTTAGTATAAAATGATAAATAATAGAGTGTCTCATCTTGTAAGTTATAATTATTTAGCAGAATAGCCAAGTAGAAAATTGGGATTATACCACAGTATGTTCTATCATTTTAGCTGCAATTTATTGAGCAAATATTATTTCCCCAAGTACCATCTAGGGAATGTATATGTTACATATCCTAAATTAAAAGCAAAAACATACTTATTTTAGAAATAAGAAAACTGAGGCTCAGAGAGATGGAGATTTCTGTATACCCCTTCTTCATACCTAATTAAAAATGGATTCTATTACTTATGATATACTCTCAATTACACAAATTATGTAAAGCCACAATCACAAAATATGAAAACTCTGGAGAATAATTTTGCAATATCTTTATTATATCTTTGTATTAAGAAAAATACACTGAGTTATGATTAATTCCATTAGTATACCTCAACTCTATATAAACTCTGGGGTTTACACACATTGTTCCAATTCAGCACAACTCTGAGGGGTCATCTCCTCTGTA
>PISX010036206.1:0-12189 GCA_004024625.1 Mellivora capensis | reverse complement strand
ATGACCAGGTGGGATTCATCCCTGTCTTACAAGGGTGGTTCAACATTCGCAAGTCAATCAATGTGATAGAACAAATCAATAAGAGAAGAGAGAAGAACCACATGGTCCTCTCAATTGATGCAGAAAAAGCATTTGACAAAATCCAGCATCCGTTCCTGATTAAAACGCTTCAAAGTATAGGGATAGAGGGAACATTCCTCAACTTCATAAAATCTATGAAAGACCCACAGCAAACATCATCCTCAATGGGAAGAAGCTCACAGCCTTCCTGTTGAGATCAGGAACACGACAAGGATGCCCACTCTCACCACTCTTGTTCAACATAGTATTAGAAGTCCTATCAACAGCAATCAGACAACAAAGAGAAATAAAAGGTATCCAAATTGGCAAGGAAGAAGTCAAACTCTCTCTCTTCGCAGACGACATGATACTTTATATGGAAAACCCAAAAGACTCCACCCGCAAACTACTAGAACTCATACAGCAATTCAGTAACGTGGCAGGATACAAAGTCAATGTGCAGAAATAAGTGGCTTTCTTATACACTAACAATGAAAATACAGAAAGCGAAATGAGAGAATCGATTCCATTTACTATAGCACCAAGAACCATAAGATACCTGGGAATAAACCTAACCAAAGAGGTAAAGGATCTGTACTCGAGGAACTACAGAACACTCATGAAAGAAATTGAAGAAGATGTAAAAAGATGGAAGACCATTCCATGTTCTTGGATCGGAAGAGTAAACATTGTTAAAATGTCTATACTACCTAGAGCAATCTATACTTTTAATGCCATTCCAATCAAAATTCCACCAGTATTTTTCAAAGAGCTGGAGCAAAAAATCCTAAAATTTGTATGGAATCAGAAGAGACACCGAATCGCTAAGGAAATGTTGAATAACAACAATAAAACTGGCGGCATCACGTTGCCTGATTTCAGGCTTTACTTCAAAGCTGTGATCGCCAAGACAGCATGGTACTGGCATAAAAACAGACACATAGACCAATGGAACAGAGTAGAGAGCCCAGATATGGACCCTCAACTCTATGGTCAAATAATCTTCGACAAAGCAGGAAAAAACGTACAGTGGAAAACAGACATTGTCTTTAATAAATGGTGCTGAGAAAATTGGACAACCATATATAGAAGAATGAAACTCGACCATTCTCTTACATCGTACACAAAGATAAACTCAAAATGGATAAAGGACCTCAATGTGAGACAGGAATCCATCAGAATCCTAGAGGAGAACATAGGCAGTAACCTCTTTGATATCAGCCACAGCAACTTCTTCAAGATATGTCTCCAAAGGCAAAGGAAACAAAAGCAAAAATGAACTTTTGTGACTTCATCAAGATCAAAAGCTTCTGCACAGCAAAGGAAACAGTCAACAAAACAAAGAGGCAACCCACGGAATGGGAGAAGATATTTGCAAATGACAGTACAGACAAAAGGTTCATATCCAGGATCTATAAAGAACTTTTCAAACTCAACACACACAAAACAGATAATCCTATCAAAAAATGGGCAGAAGATATGAACAGACACTTCTCCAATGAAGACATACAAATGGCTATCAGACACATGAAAAAAATATTCTTTTCTCTTGTTTTAATTTATAAATTACCTTCAATGACCTTCTATTTCTCATGTAATATGTAAAAGAAATTGAAAGCATGTGAAACAAGCTGGCATTTTAAGACCGTCAATTCACAAAGTTTAAAAAGAATTTTAATATAAAATGATGAAGTTCATTTAGGGAAATAAGTAATCTCCCAATGTTAATAAAAGCATGCATTACTTCAACCATAATAGAGGGTAATTGGACATTATAACAAAAATCTTTAAGATGCCTTTATTTATGATTTCTCCTGACAAAGTGTACCAAATTCATAATATTTAATATAAGAAAGGATTATTTTGTTATGTTTATAGCAGCATCATTTAAAAAATATACTTCACATAGTAGAACTGTTACAGACTTACAGAAAAACTGAGCAGACAGTACAGAGCATTCCTTAATATCTGTGTTAGTGTGATGGATTTGTTATAATTCACAAATCAATACTGATACATTATTATCAATACTTTACATTAAGTTTCCTTCATTTTCTTGGGCAGTTCTATTGGTTTTGACAAATGCATATATCATGTATGCATCATTAAAATATCATAGGTAATAATTTCACCAAAATCCCATACTTTACCTATCCATCTCTCTCTATCCCACAGAACCCTGACAACCACTGTTATTTTTTAACATCTCTATAGTTCTACATTTACTGAAATGCCATATAGTTGGAATAATACAATATGTAGCCTTTCCAGGATGACTGCTTTAGTATTACTCATCTACGTTTTTTCCATGTCTTTTTGTGACTCATTTCTTTTTTGCACTAAAAAATATTCCACTGTCTGGATATATGAGTTTATCCTTTCACTGGTTGAATAATATCTTGGTTGTTTGTACTTTTGGAAATTATGAATAAAGGTGCTGAATAGAATTACATGCAGGTTTTTACGTTGACGTATCATCAATTTATTTTGGTCAATATCTAGGAGCACTATTGCTAGATTTTATAATAAGAATATGTTTAGGTTTGTAAGAAACTGCCAAATGGTCTTTCAAAGTAGCTATTACATTTTATACCACCAGTAGCAATGCACGATAGTGCCTATTTCTCTTCATCATTGCTACCATTTGGTGTTTCAGTGTTTTGGATTCTGGCCATACCAGTAGGTGTGCAGTAGTAACCTACTGTAGTTTTCTTTTGCAATTACCTAAGGACATGATGTTGAGAATCATTTCATTGCTTATTTGTTTTCTGTATATCTTCTTTGATGAAGTTTCTGTTCAGATCTTTTGCTCATTTTTTTACATTTATTTATTTATTTATTTATTTATTTGAGAGAGAAAGCACAGGATGGGAGAGGCAGAGAGAATCTCAAGCACACTCTCTGCTGAGTGCAGAGCCCCATGGGGGGCTTGATCTCACAACCCTGAGAGCATGACCTGAGCCAAAATCAAGAGTTGGATGCTTAACCAATTGAGCCATCAGGCACCCCTTGCCCATTTTTTAAAAATTGGGATGTTTGTTCCCTTATTTTTGAGCTTTAAGAGTTTTTTAAAATATTTTGGAAAATATTTTACAAGTAGTTTTGTAAATATTTGTCTTTAGGAGAAAATTTGTATTTAGGAGAAAACCACAGTCTAGGTTTAGACTGTGGTTTGCCTTTTTATTCTCTTACCAGTGACTTTCACATAGCAGAAGGTGTGAAACTTCACTGTAGTTTTATTTACATTTTCCTAGAATTATTGAGGTATAATTCACAAATAAAATAAGATGCATTTAAAGTATAAAACCTGCTGATATACATATACATTGCAAAATGATCATCACAATTAAATTATCATTTCCATTACCTCACAAAGCAACGTTTTTTCTATGGTGACAATGATTAAGATCTACTCTTTTGTGGAATTTAAGAAACAAAACAGATGAACATAGGGGAAAGGAAGGAAAAATAAAATAAGATGAAAATAAAGGAGGAAAACCATAAGAGACTTTAACTATAGGAAACAAATAGAAGGTTGCTAGAGGGGAGATGGGTAGGGGGATGGGGTAATTAATGATTAAGGATGGACATTAAGGAGGGCACTTGAAGTAATGAGCACTTGGTATTATATGCAACTGATGAATCACTAAATTCTACATCTGAAACTAATAATACAACCTATGTTAATTAAATTGAATTTAAATCAAAATTTTTTAAAAAGATCTATTCTTTTAGTAAGTTTTGAGTGTACAACATAGTAGTATTAACCATATTCCCTATGCTGTACATTACATTCCCTAACTGAAATTTTGTATCCTTTGACCAACATCTTCCATTTCCTCCATATCCTCAGTCTTTTGCTATCTCCATTATACTCCATTTCAATGAGTTTGTCTTTTTGTATTGTTTCGTTTTATTTTTAGATTCCACATGTAAGTAAGACCATACAGTATTTGCCTTCCTCTGCCTGTCTTTCTCTGCTAAGTGGCATAATGTCCTCCAGATTCATTCATGTTTTTGCAAATGACAGATTTTTTTTTATGGATCAGTAATAATACATTGTGTGTATGTATACACACATATGTATGTGTTTTTTCTTAATTCTTCTGTATATTGATTTACACTTAAGTTGTTTCCCTACATGGCTATTGTGAGTAATACTTCATTGAACATGAGAGTGTAAATATCTCTCTGAAATACTGATTTTATCTATCATCTATCTACCTACCTACCTACCTACCTACCTATCATCTCCAGAAGTAGAATTTGTGGGTCATGTAGTAGTTTTATTTTAATTTTTTTAGGAACCTCCATACTGTTTTCCATAATGGCTGTGCCACTTTATATTCCCACTAAAAATGTAAAAAGGTTTCCTTTTCTTCATATTCTTGCCAACTCTTGCAATCTCTTGTCTTTTTTGATAATAGTTATCCTAACAGGTTTGAGGTGATATCTTACTGTGATTTTGATTTGCATTTGCCTAATGATTGGTGCTTTTGAGCACATTTTCATGTACCTGTCCTTTGCCCATGTTTTTTAAGTTCCCCCAAATCACATTTACTAGGAGAAATTGGGAGTCATAGTAACACAGGAAATGTTTGAGTACAGATTTCATGAAATTCCATTCTGCTCTTAAAATAAATGGCTCTTTTTTCATCTAATTTCATATATAATAGTTATATATTATCATAATTCAACAAGCTCACATTTAAACATGACATCTGCATTTTATTTTATTTTTTAAGTTTTTTCATTTTTATTTTTATTTTTTTTTTAATTTTTTAATTTCATTTCTTTTCAGCATAACAGAATTCATAGTTTTACAACACACCCAGTGCTCCATGCAATGCGTGCCCTCCATAATACCCACTACCTGGCTCCCCCAACCTCCCACCCCCCCCTTCAAAACCCTCAGGTTGTTTTTCAGAGTCCATAGTCTCTCATGGTTCATCTCCCCCCCCCAATTTCCCTCAACTTCCTTCTCCTCTCCATCTCCCCATGTCCTCCGTGTTATTTGTTATGCTCCGCAAATAAGTGAAACTATATGATAATTGACTCTCTCTGCTTGACTTATTTCACTCAGCGTAATCTCTTCCAGTCCCGTCCATGTAGCTACAAAAGTTGGGTATTCATCTTTTTTGATGGAGGCATAATACTCCATGGTGTATATGGACCATATCTTCCTTATCCATTCGTCCGTGGAAGGGCATCTTGGTTCTTTCCACAGTTTGGCGACCGTGGCCATTGCTGCTATAAACATTGGGGTACAGATGGTGGAGAAAGGGGAACCCTCTTACACTGTTGGTGGGAATGCAAGTTGGTGCAGCCACTCTGGAGAACAGTGTGGAGATTCCTCAAGAAGTTAAAAATAGAGCTCCCCTATGACCCTGCAATTGCGCTACTGGGTATTTACCCCAAAGATACAGATGTGGTGAAAAGTTTTTTCATTTTTAAAATTTTATTTCTTTTCAAAATAAGTTTGTTTTTATTATATTGAGATGTATAAATTCCTCATATATTTTACAAATTAACCCATCATCATGTATATTGTTTGCAAATATTTTCTTCCATTCCATAGGTTACCTTTTCACTCTATTGATTATTTTCTTTGATATGCAGAAGCTCTTTAGTTTGATATGGAGTCTCACTTGTCTATATTTGGTTTGACTGCCTGTGTTTTTAGTGTTATATCAAAAAATCAGTATCAAGTTCAAGTGCCTGAAGTTTTCTTCTAGTTTTTTGGTTTCCAGTCTTACATTTAACTTAATTTTGAACCATGTAAGATACGAGTTCAGTTTCATTCTTTTGCATGTGGATACCCAATTTTCTAACACATTTACTGAAGACACTATATTTTCCTCATTATGTGTTTTTGGTGCCTTTGTCAAATATTAGTTGACTGTATATTGGTGAGTTTAATCTCTGGGCTCTCTATTCGGTCTCTTTGATTCTTTCTTCTGTTTGGTCAAGTCTACTGTTGAAGCTCTCTATTTAATTCTTTAATTCAGTCACTCTAGTCTTCAGACTATACTGTTTGTTTTGTTTTGTTTTGTTTTCTGGCAGCTGAAATTCTTATTTTGTTCATACATTGTTTTCCTAATTCCATGTAGTTTTCTGTGTGTTCTTGCAATTTACTGAACTTTTGAGAGGATTATTTTGAGTTCTTTGTCAGACACCTGATACATAGTTTTCCATTTATTTAAGGTAAGTTATTAAAGTTTCATTAGTTTCCTTTGGTGGTAATTACTTGATTCTTTGTGATTCTTGAGTTTTTTCATTAATATCTGCTCAAGTAAACTATCTTCTCTTAAATACTTAACAGGTTTGCTTCAGCAAGGAAAGATCTTCATAATTCAGCTCAGAATGAGGTACTGGATAGATCACCTGATAGCATCTGTGGGCAAGCAAAGATGTTCTTTGGGTTCTTTAGTTGGGTGAGGCTACTGCCCATCCTCCATGGTCAGATGGGGCCACTATTTGGAGCTCCACAATCACCTCTGGTCAGGGGAGGTTGCAGGCTGTGTTCACAAGCAAGGTGGCACCACTGGTTAGACTCCACAATTGGGCAAGGTTGTGGGCCTTGCTTCACAAACTCTTCTGGTTTCACGAGGTATTGGGCTGTGCTTCTACACCAGGTGGTGATGTTGACTGGACTCCATGTTCAGTAGAGACAAAGGCAGGGCTTCCAGTCAGAAGAGGTCATTGGCTGCACTCTGCCCTGCTTTTGGGCAAGGTCCGTGTTTGGTCTGTCTTGTCAGGAGGGGCTTCCACCTGCATCATGAAGTCTGGTTGCCTGGAGACTGTGAAAATGCATTATGGTTGGATGGAGTTATTGTCTGAGCTTTCTTATCAGATGGGTCTGCTGGCTTTGTTCAGCAATTGGGTAGGGTCACTGGCTGGGGTGGCTGTCTGAGCAAGGCCATAGGCAGGGTTCAGAAATCAGGCAAGAGTATAAGTTGGGCTTTTCAGTTTGGCAATATAATGGGTTAGGTTTTGAACTTACCCAAGATTACTGTTCAGCCTCCCTAGTTATGTGGCATGAGAGACTATGCTTAGCAGTCCAGTAGAGCTTCTGGTTTGGGCAGGGCTGTAAGATAGCCTTCACAGCTGCCAGTGTTCTCTGGCCAGGCTTTCCTGAGGGCATGACTGGAAGCTCCCCTCAACAGCTGAGAAGGGCTGTGAATTTGCTTCCCAGCCTGGGTGGGGCAGTAGAGTGGGCTTCACAGTGGCTACAGCCTGTTGACTGGGACCCACATCCAGCATAACTGCCAACCGAGTTCCCTAGTCAGACAAGGACACCAGCTTAGCTCTGCAGATGGGCAGAGACACTGGCTGAGATCTCTGCTCGGGCATCATTGCAGGCAGGAATGTAGTTTGCCAAGGTCTGAGCACTGGTTGCTATAGGCCTTATCCTGTTTCTATCTGATCCCCAGTGGTTGAACCCCACAGATTCTCCCAGTTATCCTCATGAAATAAGACCCAAGTGGGCTTCCTGGGAAGCATCCCATAACACTGGAGAAACTGGAGGTCCACCTTGGGTTCTCTTTTTTCCACTGGAGAAACTATAGGCCCAGGAAGCCCTCTCAGTGTGGCTCTGTGCCAGTCTGTGGTTAGTCGGGGAGATGCTGTTGGAGTATAGCCCCTCTTCTTGCATATCTAGCGTGGTCCTTCTTGGTCTCTATGGTCCAGGGGGTCCTTCAGCCTCACTCGCAGTGTTTGGGATTTCCTTAATGATGTCTTATCAATGGATGAGTGCTAGTTGGTCTTCTTGTAAGTAGATTGAAAGGTAGAAACAACCTACATCACCATCTTGTTGACATCAGTCTCTCATTTTTTAAAGATGTGTTTTACTAAATAAAATCTTTAAGGAGGGACCTCTGGGTGGCTCAGTTGGTTGAGTGTCTAACTCTTGATGTCAGCTCAGGCTGTGATCTCATGGGTTGTGGGATTGAGCCCCATGTCAGGCTCCACACTCAGCAGGAAGTCTACTTGAGGATTCTCTCCCTCTGCCCACCCACCCCATACAAGGGTAGCTGCTTGCTCTCTCTCTCTCTCTCTCTCTCTTTCAAAAATAAATAAATAAATCTTTAAAAATTTTTAAGAAAAATATATATAGATATATTTTTGTTAAAACATGCTTACATATGCATAAGAAAAAGGGATTTGGAGTCATTAAAAAACAAATGGACAGTCATGCCTTTTTTCATTATAGTTTGATAGTTTAGAGTACAGACTATGAATCTATACTACATGAATTCCAGTTCTAGCTGTATGAATTCCTACCTGTATGACTTTGGGCTGTTACTCAACCTCTCCATGCCTCAATTACTTCATCTGTAAAATGGAAAAAAATCCAATACTACATACCACATACAGGTTGTTGTGAGGATTAAATGAGTAGGTACATGGGAAGCACTTATTACAATGCCTAACACAAATTAAGGACTATATAAAATCACTATATTTTAACTCAAACAACTTTGAATTATTCTTTGAAAATAAGTAGAAAAATGATTTAGCTTTTGAAACATCTTTTTTCCATCATTTAGAAAGAATTACAGGAGACAGTAATGCAGAACAATGGATGAAATTGTAAGCTGGGAATGGGTTATTTAGGGTTAATATAGAAATGCTCTCACAGTCTTTGTGATCGTGTGTTTTATTTGGTAATTAAACTTTTAATAAATGTATGACAAATACTCCTGAATGTGTATGAAGGTATGACTGCAACAATAGTCCTCCTTAAGGTTCTATTTTAATATGAAAACACTGGGAAAAAATTTACTAGTTAAGTCAGCTGGTTTACAAAAATGATTGCCTAGAGATACCATAATATACTATGTAACTACTGCAAATAATATTGTGCAATATTAATGACATGAATATATTTTAATGTGACATTTTAGTAAAAAACATTATTGATTATATTTATGAATATGTACACATAGGTGTATGCTTCTATTTCTATGCATATATAAAAGTATGAAAGGTTATAAAACTAAATTTTACATGTTGTTTTTAACCAGTGGTAGGATTATGGTTGTGTCCCATGTTATTTACTCTGTTTAATAACATATAATGTCTTTTTTTTCTAGGACTTCTTTCCCTAGCAATCAGAAATACAAAGAAAAAAGTTATTACAAGTAAAATTGAAAAATATGTATTCTATTTTTTCCACTGAAAACATAACAAAGTTTAATATAAATTTCAATACCCAGTTTAAAGCTTTGTACAGAGCTGGGCACACATTTATACTGGAAATAACAGAATAATAGTGTAAGATGACAACTTTGCAAGGGGAAATTGGACCATACATTCTAAAAAATTGTCTATAATATTTTCTGCTTTTTTTTTTCCTTCTAGACATGTTTGCTACAGTAACAACTATGGACCATAAATTTAAGTAAAAGGTAGTCAACACAGTGGCTGAAAATAAAAGAGGATTGGAAACATAGAAAATATCTAACAATGTAGGAAGAAATTAATCCAACCATATGCACAATAGATTTCCAAAGACCATTTTCAATGATGTGAAAAAACTAATAGAAAAATATAAAAATAAATTATTACTGAATAAAGATTTTGTTTCAAACAAAGGGAAAAACTGAGAAAGAGAGAGAGACAAATCAAGAAATAGACTCTTAGTTATAGAGAATAAACTTCATGGTTACTAAAGGGAAGGAGGATAGAAGGATGTGTAAAAAAAGAAATAGTGGAAATTATGATTTGATATATACATATAAATATATAAATTGTAATATATAATTATTTACATATTATATATGCTTATATGTATACATAAAATTAAATTTTTCTTTATATTATCAGTGCTTTTATTTTATTTTCCTTATCAATGCATTGTGATTTTTAAATGAATTTATATTCCTTGAATAAGAAGCAAAAAATTATTTTTTAAAAAATTGAAAAAACCGGACGCCTGGGTGGCTCAGTCGGTTGAGCAGCTGCCTTCGGCTCAGGTCATGATCCCAGCATCCTGGGATCGAGTCCCACATCGGGCTCCTTGCTCGGCAGGGAGCCTGCTTCTCCCTCTGCCTCTGCCTGCCACTCTGTCTGCCTGTGCTCACTCTCTCTCTCTCTGACAAATAAATAAATAAAATCTTTTAAAAAAATCCATTCATTCATTGATGGACACTAAATTGTTTAAAAAAAATTGAAAAAGGAAAACAAAAAATAAGGTATGTATTTTTGATAACATTATATCTCCAAAGTTTATAATACCCAGGGAGGAACTTGTGCAAGAAAATGGGCATTCTTCCAACGTATCAGTGGAAGTATAAATTGGTATATCCATACCACCTGATGGCATGGTTAAAAGTTTTTAAAAGATCTCTACTTTTCAATTCCACTTCTGTGTATTTATGTAAGTACAATAATTCTGCAGCAGAAGTACTTACCACAGATTTGAGCTCAATGGGGAATTTAGAAATTGTATTAAATCCCCAAGTAAGGAAACACTTTTTAAAAAATTCTGATCCACCTATACAATGATAGTTATGGAAGAATATTGGAGAGCCAAAGATATTTTAATTATATTTACAATATATTGAAAAAAATGAAAGAATACATTGTGTTCTTATATTTATTTTAAATATAATGAACAAATAGGCAAAAGTAATCTCTTAAAAGAGATTGTTGTTTATATTTAATATGTATGTCTTTTTTTCAAATACATCTGTAAAATGAAATAATAAAACAAAAATGCACAAGCTTAACCAAGTTATTTCTCATAACTTAAAAAATACTAACTGAAGAAGATGAGCAGAGGAATATACACTTTCTTACACAGTTAATGGGCATAAACTTCACAAAGAAGCATTTGGCAACAGACTGGCAAGATATATATAGCAATTAAATCTCTGCACATGTCAGCAAATGTTCACCTACAAATGTATTCTTTGTAGAGTTAGTCTTACTAGGAAAAACTAGGACAATTTAAACATATAAAGGGACTGAATTTTAGAAATTGTAGTTCAACCTTAAGATGGAACACAAAAACAAAATTAAAGGAGAATTTTTAATAATTTGGAAAGGTGATATGAAAGACCAATTATAGTGAACGTATTCCATAATGAAACAACAAATATTACATTTTTGAAGGCATTATTTATGCACATGTTTCATGTGTTCCAAAGTTTTTTTGTCAAGTGGTAGAATTAGGAGTGATTTTTACTTTGTTCATAATTTTTAAATGTTTATAGTATGGTACTACTATTTGAATAAAAATAAATGTTTAAATCAAACAAAACCAAAAACAAAAAAGCAATAGTTCCCCTGATAAAATACTGGGAGACTACAGAAATAACTGCAATAGCAAATCTAGATAACTGTCAAGGTTTCCATCTTCTCACATTATTTGTGAACTTGGTGAGGGTGAATTGACACTATCTCTGTGGATAGTCCTTTAAAAAGGACCACCCCCCCAAAAAAGAAGAAAAAGATTTCAAACTTTCCATGTCCTCTGACCCTAAAATTTGCTCTTACCAATGTTTGTTCTGAATATAATACTGGGTGTAAGCAAGGTTTGTGCACTATGTATTATTAGCAGCTAGGGTTTGTATAAGAAAAACAAAATAAACCAGATATTCAACACCCAGATGTTCAACAATGAGAAAGCTGTGAAAAAGAGCCCCATATCTATATCTAAAAGTGGACAGAGATGAAGATATGTATCTATTCCTCTATCAAGCCCCTCCACTGGAACAATAAAAAGCCAAGACACTATTTTAGAAGAATATTTAATGACATGAAAGGAAGTTCAAGAATATCTATCTATACATCTATATCTATCTATATTATATATTCATGTGTGAAAAAGCAGATATTGAAACAATATATACATTAAAATTCAAATATATATCACATGAAAAATACTGGGCAAGTACACATGAAAATGACTTAGGAATGCATGGGTGGCAATTAGAATTGATTAGTAGGGATATTACATTGCTTCTGTTTACCTGTCTGCTTTTTTAGTTTTCCCTTCAACGAACCTGAATGATTTTTCTGACAACGGGGGGAAAGGCAGGAAGTGGGCACAGGGAAAAGAGGTGATAAAGAGCATTTACATCCAGTAAAACAACCTCAAACAGCGAAATACCTTTGCAGCCT